>WWET01002903.1:93613-104645 GCA_011038615.1 Limnodynastes dumerilii | reverse complement strand
TTTTCTTTTTTTTCCCCCCCCCCCCCCCAAAAAAACCCCACATCAGGAAAGAAAATATGCCTCCAAATATTTTATAGATGGTCAATAGAATACATTAATACATAAATATTTTGCAGAGGACATTTTATGTTTACACATGATTTTAACTGCTTTAATTCCCAGAAACTTGCTTCTTTAAAACTCAAAAACAGATTATGTTTTACCTTCAGAATATGATCCTTACGGCTATGGGAGACTAGCAAGTATTAGGGTAAAATGTATGTAATCTGTAAATGGACATACCTTGCTGGGAAGGTCTGCAGATGATTGAATGCCATGTGCAGAATCTTCAGCCGTGGATGTCCTGTTAACTGTGGCACACATTTATCAGAGAGATTATTTTTGGTCACATATAGTTCTTGCAATGAGCTTTGTGTCTCCTCGGACAGGCATGCTGCTGGAAGCATTTCCAGATTGTTGGCTGAGGCATTTAAGCATCTTAAGCTGCATAAGGAAAAATAAATGAGTGTGATTTACATGTTAAGCAAAGGTAATAGACTTGACATTAGATATTTGCACTGAATGGTGTTAATCCTACAGTTTTTTGTTGTTGTTTTTAAACTGAAAAATAGCAAAAACAGGACAAGCAAAGTTTTATTTAATACACAGCAGATTTTTTTTTATTCTTAATGTAATGGAGACTGAATGAAGCACCTAGAGCAGTGAAGAGAAGAAGCTGCATATACTAGCAAATGTTTTACGTGACCCCTAGAAACTTTCCATTTAGGTGTATAAACCATGAAAATGTGTCAAGTTCATGTGCACAACACAGCCATGACGTAATGTTTCAAGCAAGAATGGAAAACCATTTTGATATGTAATCAGAATACACAGTGAAAATAGAGGACATTCTATGTTAAATTACTCTTAGAAACCTTGTAGATAAGAGTTTTGACCAAGTAAACATATATGCTTAAAGCAACAATTTCACGTAAAAACAAATGTTTAAAATTACCATGAAAGACTATAACTCTATCAGGTGACTCATATGGAAAGTCATGCAAACTTACAACCAAAACCAGATGAGGTTTCTGGGTTTACCAAGTATGTGCACCAATCACTAATTCTCAAAAAACTAACAGGGCTTTTTCTTATCAAAATCAGGGGTGGATAGCTGGTTTGGCAGTTATTCACTATGTAAATCAGAAGATTCCTATACTACACAGACACAAGGTCACAGAAGCTTAGATTGATCAGATAAAAGTGAAATGTTGATATAGTGTTTATGTGTCTATTTAACTGATCCACAATGGGCAAACATTAAGATTCCAGTGTCTTTATATCCTCTAAGTACCACCCTCTTAACATAGCTATCCACTGTGGAGCAATATAAACACTGCTTTTAAAAAAATATATATATTATATAGCATTTTTATTCTTTTTTTTTATTAATTCACTTGAAACTATGACATTACATATCTTTTAAAAATAATTTTAAGTCAAATGAGGATTACTTGGACACCTCTTAGGTATTCAAGAAGACAAGAGAGGGACAGTGAGATTACCAAGGACGGGCTCCTGAAATCTAACTTTAATGTTTCCATATTGAAAATTTTGAAAATTAAAAAACGAAAAGTTCACAGAAAATGGCGAGTAGTCTTTATGGCTAGCTGTGATGTAGACAGCAGTTCCTGCATCTCAAACAATTACCTTAACACTCTGAACACTCTTAACACTCTGAAGGAGTTAAACAAACAAAGCAACATTTTAGCAGGAATTAGCAGCTTGTTGGAACTTGCTGCCTCTAATAAAGGATCACGTGGAGCTCTGAACAGCCAAGGCAATGAGTTCATTGAACACAGAGAACAGGGCTGTCCAGTATAGACAGGCAAGTACTGGAGTTTTCCAAAAGTACAGCGCTGATGCCAGGCTATAGTGCTTCTCTGCAACAGTTTAAGGAGGGAAGGATGATGGGTAAAGTCAGAATAATTGAAACTTAAAGGCCTGTACACATATAACCTCAATTAGTGAACAAACTAGTAATGCAATCCTGCACACAGGAACATCTAATTATCAAGCTTACAAAACAACACAGAGCACTTTATTTCATTTATACTGGTAAAGGAACAGTGTCCTAAATACTTAAAATAAATATTGCAAATGCAAATACAAAAAAGTGCATAAAAAACCTCACATACTACAATACACATTACACCTCTTACTGTAAAATTATCTCCCCAACAAGAACCCTTCTTTCTATGAGTATTAGTGCAGTAGACAGTGGAGCTTTGTATTAAGAGGACGGTCTGTTAGCGTTTGCCAGTTTCTCTGATAGCACACATCAAGCCTGCTACTTTTTCATAGACTAGACACAAGCTGCACGTTTTATGACGAATGTAGTAACAGCTTGAGACGCAGAAACGCATTAATATCAACACATCTTTCTTGTTACCAATGGTGTGATATTCTTGGACGGCAAATAACATCAGAAAAAATGGCTGCTAATTAGCATTGTACTGTATATAAATACATCATGACCATGTAGTAATACAAAATAACTGTACAGGCTGATTAAAGTCTGTGGAGCAGTTTCTATTCTCTTTGAAAACAGGAGTAGGCATGAAGTGTAAATATGTTGTCTATTTATTTATTGTAGGTGATCTGCAATTATTTGGGAATTGAAAGTTCTGTTGACTGGCCCAGGACTACCTGCAAATTCTGAGCTAAAATACACAGTTTGAATATTCTTCAGGATATTAACGCATTACCATTGTCTAAAATCACTAATGACTAAAATACAGTAAACACCAATCCATATGACAGAACATCACCACAATGTGGATCTTGACCTGAAGCTAAAAATGTATTAAAAGAATAAAGTTTCTATAAGCACTATTACAATGTAAAGCAAAAAGAAAAGTATGGTTCTCTGCCTGATGACTACTTAAAGATGTTAGAAAATACAACAATCAGTCTAGAATGAATAGAGGCATTGATTGATTTAATCATAGATCGCAAATGTATCCCAGCAGCTTGTTCCGCCTGACAAGGACAAGCAAAGCAGCACTTCAAATCACATGCTTCACTCGTAATTAACTTCACAAAAACACATTGTCTGCTACCTTGATAAGATTTTCAGATCACCTGATCCTTTTTGCTTCTGAAAATAGAAAGTAGTAAAGTGCAAGGCTACCTGCATACGATAAGAAAGCTTATCACACATTTAGCATACCTGACAGTAGGTTTAGACCTGTTTTAGTGATATCTCATATTAACATTAGTTAAAAATGATATGAACTTGACTAACTCAGCCATACTATGCGATATTCCTGGCAACTGATACAAAACTATTGTCAAGGACATTGTATGACTACACACTGGCCAACAATAGGGACTATGGGCCCTATTCATACCTATCCGGCTTCTTAGGTGCGGGGATTTAAGAATGAACCTACAACACATGCGTAGTAGGTTAATTACGCAATCTACATACCACTTGGGTGCATAGATTGACTATGTGCGGTCTACGTACCAGGGTGGGCTCTGGGAATTTTTAAGAAAAATGGGTAGGGGGAGGTATGGTAAGGAGCCGGTAGGGAAGAGTGGGGAAACCTAGGGCACTCTTAAGTGACCTATGTTTGTAAAATAAGGGGGAGGTGGCATGGAAGGAAACTTAAAGTTAGGTGCGGATACATGCATATCTGCACCATCTAAAAACTTTCTCACCTGTGAATCAGGTCCTATATCCCTGTCGCCCTAATCCCTACCATGTTGAATTAAAAGGGGAGGCAAATTTTAATTATAAAAGCAGAATTAGATTGAGAGGTAAAGTTTCTTATTTCAATTCTATTTTATAGTTTAAACATAGAGCTATGCAGCATTTGAGTTCTATGTGCAATAGTAAAGTATTTCCCTGCATGCAAAAGAATTAAAAATTAATTATCTTTCTTTACTTTGCAAAATGGTTTAGCAAAGCTGTACACTTGCCTGTTTTGCCCTTGCTCTCAAACTCTGAATCAGCCCCAAAGCCTACAGTCGCAATATCTTCTATTCAATTTGAATTACCAACACAAAAAGACAGTCAGTCAAACAAATGACACACACAAGGTAAACATTATAAAACCGCAACCAAAAACGCAACAAAAGCCAAAATTCTGAGAACCAGAAACCTTGATTACTTCCTGATGCAAAAAAACTACATCGGAATCTTAAATGGTATGCACTTTTTAAAAAAAATCACGACGTATGGTATAAAATTTAGGATAATTGTTTACACTTGTTACCTGTCTGATCTTATCAACAAGTTGGCTGGGAGTTCCAAGAGCTGGTTATGCTGTACATCCAGAATCTCCAGTTGGGTGCGCTCAACGCGCTCCGGTAGTCGATGGAGTTGATTATACCCTGCAAGAAGTTTTCGTAGACCACTGGCACAGAACAACCTGTGTGTAAAGATTAAAAGGATGCCACATAAACACACCTGGTACCAGACATGAAGGTCAACTAGTCTGGCAACTTTTGCAAATAAGATTGCAGAGATTCACTTATATCAGACAATATAATAAAATGGAATTTAAGGCTTAATAAGCTACTTTGTTTAACTTTGTCTTCATTAAAGCAAGTTTTTCAAAAAATAGTACAGAAAGACAAGCATTAAACTGGTGATTTAACATGGTGAACATCAGTAAACATTTTCAACAAAAACACTTTGTATGCATAGTTTTGGACCTAAAATATGTAAAAATGTAGTTACATTTTTTTTTTTATTATTATTAATTTTTTTTTAAATTGATAGACACTTTATAATTAATAAAAATATATCCAACACTATTTGCCCTATGGTGCTTTAACCATTTCTGTCTTTAGAGAAAATATAGGCAACGATCTAGTGCGGTATACTTTTGAAACATAGGTTACATAAGGAAAGAAAATGCCTCAGCAATACTGCAATTAACAATTTGTAAAATAAAGAGCAGAAACATTAGTTACAAACATCTGCAAATATATGATAAGCCACCAGCCACTATCAAAGCCTTTCTGCTGTGGTGGTTCTAAGAAGTGAGAGTCCCTGTATTGGGGTCATATATTGTTTTTATTTTTTTATTGAGACTTAACACTCCTGAGGTCCCCTCATAAAGCCTCCAAAATAGCTTTTTCAAAGAAGTAAAGGAAAAGCAATTGACAGAAACATAGAAAGTGACGGCAGATAAAGAGTCCGCACAGTTGTTTATTTAAACCTATACTGACCCTAGACCCTATTTACACTCAATTTAGTTTGAGATTTAGGATATCCTTATATTTATCCCAGGCATGTTTAATCTGTTCTACTGTGTTATCCTCAACCACCTCAGATGGGAGGCTATTCCACTTATCTATCACCCTTTCAGTGAAGTAATTTTCTGCACATTTCCTCTGAATCTACCACCCTCCAGTTTATATTCATGCCCTCGTGTTCTATTATACCTCTTTCTCTGAAAAATGCCATGCTCCTCTAGCCGGTCACAACCCTTGATAAATTTGAAAGCTGCTATCATGTCCCCACTTTACCTTCTCTGCTCCAAGCTATACATGTTGATACACAGAAGATGCTGCTGCGTATGGTAAGTATGAAGTTATCCCCAACCCTTTCCCTAATCCTCCCCTCCCATTACGCTAACCCTCCCATCCCCGCTGCCTGACCCTAAGACTCCTTTCCGCATAGCCTAACCCTAAGACGCCCCTCCCCGCAGCCTGACTCAAAGACTTCCCTCCCTGCAGGTTGACCCCAAGACTTCCCTGCTCGCAGCCTTACCCTAAGACTCTCCTACCATTATTTTAACCCTTAACCCTCCCCTTTCATTACCCTAACCCTCCTTTCATTGCAGATTAACCCTAAAACTCACCAGAGAGTGTTACTTACTTCTCTGGTCAGTGAGGCGGGTCTGTGGTGACGGTTCCGAAGAATGAATGGGTAAGTATGCTGATCGGCATACTTACCCATTTTTCAAATCTTTTTTGGAAAATGGCTTTTTTTTTCTAAAAAGAGACAGACGAAAATTAGCTTTCGGCTGTCTCTACTTCCATAAATAAAACCATTTTGCGGCGGCGACTCCCATTGATTTTTCATATACGATGGTATAGTTAGTTACTGGTTAACAGTTGTGTTGCTATAGTTAGTTACTGGTTAATGGTTGTGTTGCTATAGTTAGTTACTGGTTAATGGTTGTGTTGCAGGGGTATTTACAATACTTTTAAAACCTTCTAACGTTAACATGAGATAGTTCTCAGAACATCTGATTTACAGGTTTTCACGAATCCAATGGTATTAATACTTGCTGCTGAAGAGCTGTAGCAGGCTGCACGTCAGGATGACATCACACAGGGGGTAGAGCACAGCTCCATGTCCAGGGCCCCAAAAACTGGTGGTGGCCCTGTTTCCCACATAGAATATTATATAACTATTTTGCAGGAGTTGATCTAACAACAAAACACCTTGTGGTTTAATGTGTCTGATTAAGGTTTCCTATAACGACACAAAATCAGAGACCGCTAAAACTTTACCACTCAAACTCCAAAAAGCAATGAAGCTGGAGCCTTAATGGGCATGTTCCTCAAGCAATACAGACAACCTGCAAAACTCTGAAAATAACATAACAGGGCATCTGTGCATGGGGTGGTGTATAATCCCCAGTAATCAAACACACAAGTCTGTGAATTAGTATCTTCACCATTTTGTGACAGCAGTGCTGCAGCTAACCAGAGTATGTGATGGTATAAGATGTCTGAATTGCTTAAGGAACACATCAATTAGCACTTAATTAGATCAATCCATTGCTTTTTGGAGGACCACGAGGTGTTTTGGTCTATGGAATTTCATTATATATACCAGAACACAGACAAAAATCTGTGTGATACCCCTTTCACATCTCAGGCAAAAACCTGTGATATGAAGGCCCCAGGGGCCTCCACCCAGACCTTATGACCTGGGAATCAGACCCAGAAGAAAAAGAAGGGGTTTTCCTGGGACCAACCCGAGTTAGGGGTCATTGAGAAAAGGTGAGACCTGGGTTTTTCAACCCAGATCTCACCTAAAGAAACCTGATTGGAGGAATTTGTTTACTGTGGCTATAGTAAACAAATCCCTCAACAGGAGCCACGTGCAGCCCATCATACTGTTAGGGCAGACCCGGGTCTCCGAATTTCCCAGGTCAACCCTGCAGTGTTAAAGGGAAAATCCCAAAGTCTGTGACCCTGGGATTATCAGCCACCACTGAAAGGGGTATAAGAGAAAAGTCAGCAGTCTTTCTCCTCTCATGTGAAAACTAAGTACACCCAGGCTGTCATTTGATATGTGCAACACTATGAAATTTCCTATCTATATAATGGGGCATATTTTCCAAACTTTAAAAAAAAATAAAAAAAAATGTAATTTTCTCACAAACGTCACCCCCTTCAAAGGCACTCTGCTGAAATACTATCTTTCCAACAAAACCAGCAATTGTGAAGACGTCTCACATACAGAGTTCCTAAAGTCAACATTTTTCAATTTGAACTATTCCTAATGCGTCATATTTAGTTAATTTCTCAAAAAACAGACGAAAATTGCAGCTTTATTTGAAAAATACTTTGAGATATAGCCCCTCAAAGATGATGAGGGGCTCCCAAAAGACAATGGTGGAATGCTGTTTATTAGAGTAAACCTTTATAATAAAAGAAAGCATGTTATCCAAAAAGCACACTCACTGGGAAGGAAGCTCAGTAAGATGATTGTAGCTGACGTCCAGCACCTCAAGGCTTTTTCGCTCACTAACCCATTCAGGCAAGTAATCCAGACAATTCCTGCGGAAAACATGAAGGATGCTTGTGATCCATTGTACATAGTAAAATACTATTGTGGCAAAATCCAAAGGATGTTTAGTGGAGCAAGTTTTCTAGTATATTATTCAAAAAAACATGCTACGAGAAAAAGGTAATAATGATTGCTAGAGACCGATATTGTCAGCACTATTATCAGCATTGTCAAATGCTTGTGACATTAAGTCATGAAAATAGTTTTCAGCTTGCAGTGGTACGAGGTGAGCCATCAGTAATGGATGGGAAATGGGGAGCATGTCCGTTACTTGTTAATAAGAGGTTGTAAGCATATAGGTCAAACATACATTTGGGTACTTAGAAAATATATTTTGCTAATCTTCAACGTTTTCTTCCAGCATAATAGCAGCAGTAAAGAGAAGTTTTATAAAGCTTTGAAAAAAACATAATGGCATTTAAAAGTTAGGTATAAAACATTTCTAGTTGCCAGGGATCATGTCAATCACAGTTGGAGGATTATTGGATAAGTCAATCTTAGTAAGTGTTGTAAAATGATAAGCAAACATTCCAGCACAAGGGTAACATTTTGCTAATTCATTCTTGGCCTTTAACAATATTTTAGTCATACTCTAAGAGAAAGATTAACCTGCAGTGTTCACAAATTCCTCACTGAAAAGGCTAGTCAGAGACCTTCAGCTTATGCAGCTTAGCAATAATTTATATACTGAGTTGAAACAAATCCTTTGCAGTCAATAAAACACTAAAGTATAGTCAATATTTAGACCAGGGGTTCTAAAACCCGTCCTCAGGGACCCCTAACAGTGCAAGCTTTCCAGGTCTTCTTGCTAAAGCATTAGAGTCATTAATGATTGACATGTGAAAAGATCTACAGGTGGTACTCCTTATATTACTAAGAACCCTAATATAGACAATCAAACTACCTGCTAAAAATGTATTTTACATCGAAAAATCCAAAGCAAAAACATAGTAAAAAAACAATTAAGTCACCAAATATTTCTTTGTAGTTACCATAATGGTAAACTTACTCATTAAATAAGAAAGTCATGGTTATTTCTGTATGCCATTTAGAGATAAAACCACTACAAATATAGTATATTTCTATGCAGTCACAGATTCTTATTTTCTTAGATGGATTTACCTGGAAATATCCATGAAAGTGAGATAACATGGGTCTGGATACACATCCAAGTGGGTGAGCTCTGAAATAAAAATAAAAAAAATCCATTGTAATATAGAACACCTCTAGAAACCTTACCAAATGAAAATAGACCCAAACAAAACAAAATGTAAATATGCAACAACTAACCTGTATGAGGAAAAATCTATATATTATAAGATGTCATTCTGAATAACAACTCAAACATTTCTATTTGAGACAGGAAATTTGTTTCCAAACTAAGGGGCATTATTTGGTAAAAACATTGTCGGACAGTTAATTCTAAAATTCTTGCCAATGATTTGTAATTATATTGTACAAGGCAATGGAAGCTTATAGTGGGAAGTGGAGGGATGTGGGCATATATTGAAATCAACCTCGTAAACTTGTCCCTTGTTTTCATTGTGGAAATTAGAAGCCAAAGACAGGTAAAATGGAAGTTTAGAACTAATGTGTGACAATTGTATACGGTGGGTATTTTCAATTACCATTACAAGATGCATAAAGAGTCTTCAGGAAATAGCCACTGATTTTAAGGGATGTCAGGCGGTTCCTCTCACAGTGCAAGACTTCCAAATTGCTTAAAGAAGTCACATCAAGATCTGTCATCTTGTTATCTCGTAGATCCAAATGGGTGACATGTAGTAGGAAGTCTACTTCATCTACCAGCAATCTTCTGATCGTATTCAGCCTGGACAGAAAATCAACGCAAACAAGTATATAAAAAAACAGCAATGCAATCAATCACTTCACTTTCTATGTAAAGGAAATAGCTTACAAACCATTTCCTAACACTAACCAAAGTTAAGAATGATATTTTAATGGCACTAGTAATAAATCAGTTATAATTGCCTTTGTATTAGAAAATGGAGGGGGTGATTGCAGAGAATGCTTATTGGCCTATAGAATACAGGTGAAAACTAAAAGAGGATGTCAGACACAATAGTTGCTGCAGAATATTAGTAAAAATCGAGCACAATTCCATGCACACTACTAATTTTTGGTATTTGTCTATTGACCATAATTTCACATATTACTTTTACCTCCTTGTACAAACCTAAAGCATTTTCTATACACCAGAATACGTGTATGAAACAAGAAATAAAAAATTCAATCAGAAGTCAAATAAACAGCTAAAAATTACTAGTTGTAGTTCAGACATTTATCACATAAGGGGAACGGAGACAATTGTTAGGAGCCCTATATTATCTGTTATACTCTCCAGTACGAGAGTCTTATTGCCGAAAATGGGATTTCCGAAAGTTTTTTTTCCCCAAAAGGCCCATTTTCGAATACTTACCACTTTCTACTTTTTTTAGTGAATGGGTGAGTATGCCGTTCGGCATACTTTACAAATTCACTTTCGCAATTACCGTTATTCTTCCGCTGTCTGCGATATCCCTCCGCCGCACCTCCGTTACTGCTTTTGCTGGACCAGTAACAGGTGAGTAAACTATCTGCGCAGGTTAGGGTCAAGCTGCAAGGGAGGGAGGGTTAGGGTAGTGAGAGGGGAGGGTTAGGGTTAGAATTAGGGAAGGGACTATTTTTACTTACCATTTAGCTGAACGGTGCTTTCGGAGCTCTGTGGATCGATTGCTATGCCTCATCGAGGCATAGGAATTGAAATCCCAGCCAGTTCGCAAATGGCTGGGAGAAGTCTGATTTTTTGAAAATCAGACTTTCTAAGCAGGGACCCACACATATTACACATGTACAGATTATTATAAAAAATAAATTTTACAATGTAACTGAACAACGAGAAGCAACACAATGCTAGACTTTTCTCCATTAACTCTAGAAGCAATTAATTCCCTTTTAGTGTATGGCTTGTTGTTGCTGAAATTGTATACAGCTATAACCATAGATAATGTTGTTGGATGTTTATTTGGAAATAGCAGACAACTACGGTAATTTCCCTTGAGCCATATACACCCGTACCAGTTTTACTTTATATTTGAAAAATAATGAGTAGGAATATTTCAGCTTCTACAGTATATACAGAACGTACTAAAAATGTTTGTCCTATATACATATAAACTAGTCTCACAAGTCAGACAACACAAAGCAAAATAAAGCCTCCAGCATTCC
>WWET01002903.1:69872-81037 GCA_011038615.1 Limnodynastes dumerilii | reverse complement strand
AAAAGGAAAAAAAAAAAAAAAAAAAAAAAAAAAAAAAAGATACTTAATAAAATAATGGACTTTGGCAAGAAATGAATTGATTTGTCAAACCATTCTGATAAATAATTAGTAATAGAGTGAAGGTAAATTGTATTCCTGTCTTCATTCCTCAGTAGCTGGAACACGTGACAACTGTCACATGCAGCAGGTTCTGGGAGAAGGGACACAGAAGAGAAACATAAAACAATACTTGTATTGTTTTGTTATGATTATTACAAAATATGACAACAGAGAGACACAAATCTTCACTGGGCGTTTATCCTTGAAGGATTCCTTGTAGGCTCTCTGGCCACAAAAGCAAGGAAAATAATGTAGAAATCCAAACGATAGATGATCCAAACACAATCTACACTGCCAAATAAACAAGACACTAAAAAAATAACACACAACAGTTTAGCTCTTCTGTTAACAAAGGCTCTTTAACCAAATAACTGGAAAGATTCTAACAGTAATTACTGCCAAAGGATAGAATATTAAGAATTGCACTTTAACCCAGCTATTGCTGGCTGGTGCATTTGTGTAACTGCCAAATTTAGATATGAAATTATCTAAGAATAATTTCAGAATATTCCATGTTCATGGCTATAAAAGTTTAAAAGGCTAATAAAAGTTTAAAAAGCACACACACACGCACACACACACACACACACACACACACACACACACACACACACACACACACACACACTCGTAGCATTGTTCAAACAGTCTTAATTGAAGGTATAGAGGATATAGAGGGTACAAGCTGTTTTCCATAGGGTTATTAGGAGTGTGGGTCCCTGCTATTGCGATAGGGCCGTTCTCTCCCAGCCAGTTTCGAACCGGCTGGGATTTCGATTGCATATGCCTCAAGGAGGAATTGCAATTGATCCACAGAGCACCGAGCGTTCGGTGCTCCGAAAAGTAATGAAAAAAAAAGTCCCTCACTCCTTTCCCTAATTCTAACCCTCCCTCCCCTGCAGCCTGACCCTAACCCTCCATCCCATACAGCCTGACACTAACCCTCCCTACCCCGCACAGAGAAGTTACTCACCGTAGGTGGCGACGGTGGAGGGATATCGGTGGTGACGATATTTCCGAAGGTGAATGGGTGAAGTATGACAAACAGCATACTCACCCATTCTGGAAAAAAAAAAATAGAAAATGGTAAATATTTGATATAGGGACATCCGAAAAGGAAATTTCGGATATCCCTATTTCGCAAAAGAGACTTTCTAACCGGAGAATGCAACTGGGTTATTATACCCCTGTGCAATCAGCACAACAAGGACTTGCTAGACAATAGATACCAACTGATTACAAAGGCCTGTTTAATGGCAATTTTTCCATAAACCGGACGATGAAAAACATTTCAGCGACAAGGATTATGAGAATAAGACACTATAACACGATCAGATTTATTTAATTCATTATCATAGTAGGTCAGTGGTATAAAAACAAAAAAAATAAAACATATCAAAGATGTTTAATTGCAAATGTTTCAGATGTGTTTACTCCCCTGAATGGTTCTTTTCCTGAAGGTATGGATCATAACTACACACAATTATATGTGAACATGCATTTAAAATATTTAAAATTCATTCTAATTGATAGTGAGTTGACTTTTCCACAAAACACAGTCCAACTGTTTCCGCACATGGTAACATGCTATGGCTTATTCCTTTAAAATATAAAATACTCAGTATAATTGTTTCTTCTTTATTTTGCAGAATCATGACAAATAAACCTAGGTGGAGAGGATAAGTTTTATACTGCAAGTTAGTGCATGTAAAGCACTTTCCTACAATGTAGTACGAGTATCATGTCTGCCAACATCAGTCACTGAGAGGCAGAAAATTGCCAGCATTTATTCTATTATCCAATAACCTCTGGCTGTTTAAATCCGATAATGGATCACAACTGGCAATCTGCAGCACTCTAGTAATCACTTCATTTTCCATTATTCAGGCCTAATGAGCATAATTGGAATTGCATTTCTAAATGATAACACGGCAGCATCTTATACACATGCTGCTCATGGATGAGCTGCCGTTTGGGAAGAAACACAGAATCCCTGCAGAGCTAAAGAGGGTGGCAAATTAGCGCAATGGAGATACCTTCAACACCATATTAATTATACAGCAAACTCGCACATAAATAGTGCCCAGAGACAGACACAAATATTGCACTCTCATAAAACAGACAAGGGACTCCCCAAGGCAATAATACAGACAGGCTCATTCTCCAGATGTGCAGCCTAGAGTATTGCGCTATAAATACTCTGATATGGAAGAAACGTAGTTGAGAAATCAGAGGACACGTGGTGAGAGTCCTTATAGTTTGCGGACATAGCACTATCAGTTTGCAAGGGAAATCACTAATTGTGTAGGAGTCTTCAGCAAACACTCATCCCACAGTATGAACTAACAAACAGTAAACATTTCTATTATCTTATGCAGCAAAATGCCCTCAAATGAATGTCATTTAGTCATCAGTAAAGGCCTCCAGTTACCATATTTCATGTATGTTTCAGTGGTTTCGTTTTTAATAAGATACATAATAAACATAAGTTAAAAAAAAGTATAAAAGTATATTGCATTGCCATTCAAACAGTATCTACATATGTATATGATGAAAGTTTTCAACCAATGACTAGCAAGCTACGGCATTCATCTGTAATGCTATGCTAATGCAGGACAGAAATTCGGAGAATAGGTTGCATTGTGCTAGATAAGTGTACAGTGTGTCTGTATTGACACTTCTATATGATTGTTAAATGAATACACTTACAACCAAAACACATACCTACCTGGGACCAAATAATCAGAGCTAGATGGAGTTACCATTTCAGGCCTTGTTCAAAAATAGACCAACGAGCAGCAAAGCATTTGTTTTAATAACGTAAATGAACTTCACAAACAAACCTGGACCAAACTGTTCTGCCGAACATCAATAATTATGTTGTAGTACATGTCACACCGCCCCCATGTGTCCCAGGCCCTCTCACTAGTAATTGTGTGCATCTTTGGTGTTGAAGAAGTTGCTCTATGTGGTGGTGAATGTCTGTAATTGCAACAATGGGACAATACAGGTTAGTTGGTGGGAAACTATATACCTGTCTCACAATATCCATAAATGACAATAAATTGTAATTTAACTAACCACATAGGTGTCACGAGCTTTTCCAAAACTGTCCACACAATCAAAACCCTGCTGTGTGAAAATTATGGTAGATCACAGATTCCTTCACTCCTTGAAATTCAATTAACTCAATCTGGAACTTCAAACACACACACACACACACACACACACACACTTATTATTTTGCATTCTGTATACATTCCAATATGAATAACAATATGAATAACATTTCTACAAACATTATTTTTTTTACTAATAGTTTCTTCTGACAAACTACTGTAGAACAATTTAAGTGACCACAGACAAACTTTAAATCTAGCAAACAATACATAGCAGCCAGCGATTCCCGTAAGGAGCTTGCAAAGCTTTTTACACATAAGTTTAAATTTACTACTACATTGTAATCATTGACACTTTCAAATCCAATAAGATGTTAGCACGAGCCCTAAAAAAAAACAGAATCCATTGCTAGCATCTTTCGGGAATATTACAGGACCGTTTTCAATTGAGCGTGATGAGCCTGCAGAATCAAACATTGGGCCTGATCCAGAACAACGCATCGGAGCGAATTTACGTGTGGCGGAAATGTAAAATCGCCTATTTCTAAGTACTGCGCACCATAGAAAATACATGATTGTGAACGTGTGGGCCATTCACGTATTTGTCACGTAAATACTTACGTGTTGGTGTGCCAATTTTACGTAAGTCAACAATATGTTCGATTTACGTGAAGTAGGTGGAGGTATGTATTTAAAGTGTACAGCATGGGCGTGCTAAGTGGCGTACGTTCACGTAGTCTATACGTCCGTTAGCGGACGTACGCTGTTATGCAAAATAAAGTTAAGGTAGGGTTTGGGAAGCGGAACTCTGTGAAATACGTACATTCAAGGGGTGTGCCTAGGGGAGTGTACAGAACATACGCGTGCGGAAATACGTTACGCGTGGAAATGTATTGCACACGTAGTTCTGGATCTACCCCATTGTGTGAATCTACATCAGATTTTATCTTGCGCTGCCACCTGGTGCGAGAAAAAAAATGTGCAATGCATATTGACATGATGTTCGATTCCGCAGGCTCATCACGCTCAACTGAAAACAGCCCTGTAACATTCTCGGATATCTGCGATATCCAGCTACCATAAAACAAGAATAGGTGCACTTCATGCCTAATCCCATCATCACAATCAACTGAATCTGCCTCATTTTGTCTTTATGCACACCTCCCTCCCTGGCTTCTTTGGAGGATATCCCTGACAAGCAGAGGAAAATATCGGAATAACGTGCTTTTCCATCCCTTCCCCCCAGAAGCACAATCAGAATTAGAACATCCTTTCACCTTGACGGAGCTAGATGAGGCAATCAAATCTACCTCTAACAGGAACAGCCCTGGCCCAGATGGCTTTTCTATCTCCTATTACAAGCTTTTTAGAGATAAAATTACAAACCAATTACATAATGCCTTTAACACAGTCTCTGTTCAATCTCGTAAACACTACGTAATCTGCTGGCGCTATATAAAAACCTGTTAATAAATAAATAAACGCTCCTCAGTATCTAGAGGCCCACATCTCAGTAATACCTAAAGGAGGAAAGGACCCTGCTCAATGCCCCAGCTACAGGCCAATATCTCAACTCAATATGGACCTAAAACGTTTTGCTAAACTCCTAGTTAGTTGCCTTAAGCACTATGGGCTAGATCCAGACGAACGTGCGAGAGTCTGACATAACAAATGGTAGAGGGGATTGCACAACCCCAGCTACCTTAACTTTTACCCACAGATCCAAGTCCTTAAGGATGCAAATCAATGCATGCCTGGCCTTCCCCAGCCCTTCAATTGAATGCCTATCCAACCTCTATGGTGAGCATACGGAATGGGTAACTGAAGGGTCGACTCCATCGTATCTGCACTCCATTCCATACGTCAGCAGGTATGCTTAAATAACATCTGGCATACCTTGCATAAGTCCCAACATTATTAGGTCAGGATCCACACCTATTTTCCCAACATTATTCACAATAAGCAGTAGGGATTCATGTCTGGTCACGGGGCCAGGTATAATACCTCCAAAACCATAAGTATCATCCACTAATTCACACATTGTAAGAGCAGTGGCTTTCTTCTATCTATAGACACAGAAAATGCCTTTGACAGAGCGGATTACCTCTTCTGTTAGGCATACTTGTCCATATTGGTTTAGGCCCCATATGTATCCAAAGAGTTCAAACCCTTTAACTCTGCCTCTGCAAGAGTCCAGATTAATGGTTCCCTCTCGTATTCACTCCAACAAGGACATAGCAGGAATTCGTTATTGGGCATTCTTTCAGGTGACTTCCTATATCACGCGGTCCGTTACCACCCTGCCTATATTGATGGATGAGTTTAAGAGATATGATAAGTCCTTGGTATCGAGCATTAATATTTACCCCCTACTCTAGACTCCCTAAAATCATCCTTCCCACTCCAATGGAGTGATACTCAATTGTGGTATCTTGGCATTGCACTAATTTCTAACCCATCTCTTCTTTATTAATTTCCTTCCTAATTATGCCAAGATTAAAAGGGATTTACTGAAACGGTGATCTCTGGATTTCTCCTGGCTTGAGCAGATAAATATTCAAAAAATTACCATTCTTCCTAAACTTGACCATATCCACTTTATCTTGACCCCATGCTATTATTATTATTGTTTATTTATAAGGCACCACAAGGTGCCTGCAGCGCCGTACAAAATACAACAAAATACAGTACAGACATAGAGGACAGGGATGGACAGCATAGTACATAATAAAATACAATATAAATATAAAAATATCACAAAAACACAAAGTGAAGCAAGCACAGACAGCACGGCAAGATGCGAGGCGTCAAGCTTGGCAGATCAGGGAAGAGGGAATGGACCGCAGTGAGAGGTTGAGAGGGACCAAGTAGGGACCAGGGGCACGAAGTGAGGTGGGAGTGGTGGAGGAGGGAACAACATTAGGATGGAGGGCCCCGCTCATTTGAGCTAACACATTAAGTGGGAGGGATGAACTTACTGAAGACATAGGGAGGGGGAAGGAAGTGGACTGCTGGGGTGAGCAGAGGAGGTGGGGAAGGAAGGCGAAGAAGGAATAGATGTAGGATGCAGTAAGGATGTTAAATGGAGGAGGGGTAGGCAAGTCTGAGCAGGTGCGTTTTGAGCGAGCACTTGAAGACCTGCAACGGGGGGGAGGGAGGTCATTCAAGTGCAGAGGTACAGCACGGAAAAAGTTCTGGACACAGGCTTGAGATGGTGATCAGTAGGGAGCTCAGACAGCGGTAGTTTGCAGAATGGAGAGGGCGGGAATGAAGCTACTGAAGAGAGCAAAGTCATCACACCCATCAATAGGCCCTACACGCTTGAGGTTCCAGATTACCCATCATCTCCAGACAACTCCCAACATGGGCTTAAAGTTTGGTAAGATGTGGGGACCATAACCAGCTTAGAAGCCCTTTGCTCCATCAAATCTCAGTGTGGACACATAGGGCCAGATCCAGAGCTACGCTGGCCGACTTACGGCCAGTGTAGCTCTGGTGCACTCCCCCAGTGTCAGCGTAGTTAGACACAGTTACACTGGCTGAAGGCTACCCTAACTTCAGCCGGCATAACTGTGTATAACTACGCTCACACAGGAGCGTAACATCCCTAACCCAGCCCTCCCGTACTAATTTCCCTCCCTCCCCCCGCCCAGCTCCCGTAACTACAGCGTAGTTACGGAGCTGCCCGTCCCCCTCGTCCGTAACTACGCTGTAGTTATGGACGCTAGATCCATGGCTCACAGAGCCATGGATTACGCCGGGCAACATCTGCCCAGCGCATGCGCATTACGGCACCTCTGCCGTTCTTATGCTGCCGCCCACCGTAACTAGCTCTGGATCTGCCACATAGGGCCTGATCCACACTTAAGAATGAAATAAGTTGGCATGGATTCGCAAAATATACGCACCTCTCTCTTATAAATCTTTACTGTCTTTCGCATCCATAGAGCTACCTTAACACTCCGTGCATTTAATTTCTTTTCTTAACTTAACTTCTTACTAACAGAGTAGTTGCAAGTCCCTTCTTACGGATCTCATTAGGCGCAGAATTGAACTCCGTGTGTGGCGGGTTTCCATGCATAACATCCATGGTGCATGCACAAATCGCAAAAGATCGCCAAGATACGCACACAGCTTGCGCATAGTTCTGTACGTTATTGTGTAAATCTAGTCCATAATATCAATTCTCTACAAACTACTAATTAGCTTCCTATCAAATTAGGATGAATTTAACCTTTGTTTTTACCCATCCCTTCTTCTGACCCCCATTGCTATAATTGTTCTTATTCAACAGCTCATACACCCCTTGCAACTTGTATGTTGTTTATTGCTACTTCTTCAAAAAAATAGAGGAGCTACAAATACTGGTGAGAGCAATGCATTATGAACACCAGACACAGGGAAAAAGAGAGTAAATATCTAAGGGCACTCAAGCTTATGTGGGTCAAAGAAAAGGTTTTATACTTTACACACACATATACACTATGGTTTGTCTATGTATATACGGTTTATCCATGGTAACCAGATAAGTGGTCTGTGTGATAAATTTAAGCACATTTCCAATCCTCCTATGTAACAGTGGTTAAGCTAACATTCATGCAATACAAGGTCTATTTATGGTTTACATATGAGTCATACTCAATTCTGAGAACATTTCAAGCAGCTCTGTAACTTGTCTGTGAGTCTTACCTTGGATGCCTGTCGCAGCCACCTCAAGTAGTCTGTAAAAGTGTCAAAACAGATGTAGTATGTCTGACTCTGGGGTCCAGAAGAACTAAAAGCCAAACAGTGCTGATGTTTTTTAACTTCTTCCACCTAAAACATGAAGCCAGATACAAGTATGATGTCAGAGAGCACAAGCCAAAGACATGCTGGTGCATTGGTAACACTGCATAGTAAACACATGTATATGCAGACTCTGTAGTGACAGACAAATGGCAGTAGCTGGCACAGTTTCTGTGAATATACTTTATATCTACTAGTACACAGGTAGATTTATAACATTTTAATATGTCCACAACACTTTTAGTGAAAATACTTTAACAATTTAATTTTTTTCTGGCACAGACAGCAAATAAGTCACATATGGAAATCATGCAGCCGTGTTTATCTAAACATGTTTTGACCATAGACTGAGCAGCACAAATCACACAACTGTCAGCATGGGAAGCTACTTGTGTATGGTGAAGGAACCTATGATAGATCCTTTTGCTTTATATTTGTATGGCAGGAGACATATTTTTCAATCTATTACAATTTTGAAAACATTACTAGTCTAGAAGCATAATTTAACAATTTTGTATAATAAATGGGAATGGTTATTGCCATTATATTGTGGCCCGCAAGGTTACACTGTAAGGGACTCCATATTATTTACTCCAGCAAAAAAAATATACACTATATGGACAAAAGTATTTGGCCACTCCTGTTATGTATTGAATTCTGTGTTTCAATCAGATCCATTGCCACATGTGTATAAAATCAAGCACCTAGCCATGCAGTCTCCATTTGCAAACATTTGTGATAAAAAATGGGTCATTCTGAAGAGCTCAGTGGCTTCAAGCGTGATACTGTGATAGGATGTCACCTCTCCAATAAGACGCTCCCTGCGGGATATTCAACGGTCAACTGTAAGTGATATTATTAGTAAGTGGAAGCGTTTAGGAACAGCAGCAGCTCGGCTACGAAGCGGAGGACCAAGTAAAATCACAGAGCAGGTTCAACTACTACTAAGGTGCATAAGAACTGATCCAGACTTAAGGTCGTTTTACGTACACGTGTACCCGAATTACACACTACTAAGTTTAACGCACCCCCCTTGCACGCAAATTAGCTGACTTATGTGTTCAGAACCCTACCTTAACTTTTCCTTGCGTATCTCTGGTTGTACTATCACTTTGTCGTAACCAAGTGCCTAACTCATCCCACTGTACAATTTAAATGCCTCCCTCCTCCCACAATGCGTATCATCAGCTTGCGTAGGGATGTCACGCCCTATTGTACAGGGTTACGTACAATTACGATGCGTAACGTCTGCCGCACGCATGTACAATGCGTTCCCACAGCCAGATTTACACATGCCGTGTACGTAAATTGGCTCTCGTTAATAAGTCTGGATCAGACCTATAGGGCGTAAAAGTTGGCAAGAGTTCCGAACTTCCACAGGCATTAATGTAAGCACAACTGTGCAGCAGGAGCTTAATGGCTTTCCATGGCTAAGCAGCTGCATGCAAGCCTCACGTCCCCAAGTCCAATGCCAAGCGCCAGATGGTGTCAGGAACACAGACACTGGACTATGGAGCAGTGGAAGTGTGTTCTGTGGAGTAATGAATTTGGCAG
Source organism: Limnodynastes dumerilii (assembly GCA_011038615.1). Taxonomy (NCBI): domain Eukaryota; kingdom Metazoa; phylum Chordata; class Amphibia; order Anura; family Limnodynastidae; genus Limnodynastes; species Limnodynastes dumerilii. Next base: position 71,480 of record WWET01002903.1, on the reverse strand, counting down.
TCAGATGGGCTAGTCTGGGTTTGGCCGTTGCTGGGAGAATGTTACCTGCCTGACTGTCAACTATGAAGTTTGGTGGAGTAGGGATAATGGTATGGGGCTGTTTTTCAGGGTTTGGCTAGGCCCCTTATCTCCAGTGAAAGGCCTAAGCATACAAAGTCATTTTGTACAATGCTATGCTTTCGACTTTGTGGCAGCACTGATCTCAACCCCATTGAGCACCTTTGACAAACTAAAACGGATATTGCAAGCCAGGCCTTCTCATCCAACATGTGTCTGACCTCAGAATGAATGGGCATAAATTTCCAGAGACACTCCAAAATCTTGTGGAAAGCCTTCCAAGAGTGGAAGCTGTTATAGGGGACCAACTCCATACTAAAGTATATGTACTTAAAAAGAATTTCATTATAGTCCCCGTTAGTGTAATGGTCAGGCGTCGGAATACTTTTGTCCATATATGTTTAAAAGGTTTTAAAAGGTTTTTTTGTCTAATGCTGGCTGGCAGGCTTCTATATTATTTATTATTTTTTTCTGGAAAATATACAAATGATAAAAAAGAAGATAATGTACCCACTGTTGCACCTGGAAACGGTATAGCAATAATCAAAATCAACTTTACAGAGATTTAATTAAAATTATAGCTTACAAAAGTCCTAGATAACATGCTTAAGTGGCATCATTGCAAAGAGAAGAAAAACAAACAGAACAGATAACACATCTGATGTAAAGGAATACAATGGATAATTCAGTCAAACAACATACATACTTTTCCACCAATCAAAGGCAGGACGTGCATTTTTCCGGTCTGGCTTTCCTTCACAGATGACACAACTAGACAGGTTCCACATAGGATAACTTGCCGCCTCATCCATCTGTTTACTGGTAAATGCATCTTTCCTTTTCGAACATTGTATGTTCCAGAGAGTTGAGTCCGATCAGAGAATGAAGCTCCATTAGGCTTTCCTAAAATGCAATGAACATAGCACACTATCAAGAATTGTATGGGGCATTTTAAATATGCTCATTTACATTGGCAATGGTAGCTGATAATGCATTTATAACCAATGGTAAAAAGGCAAGAAAAAATAAGAATAAACAGAGCACAGATACTAGAGATGCCTGCTCTATTGTAGTACATATATGTAATATATAATTAATATGTATATAAATGTAATATATATCACCAAAAGTTGTATAGTCAAAAATGAACTGCCACTAAATAGACAACAGGTTTAACTGATTGACTTCTGATCATACTCTGACAGGGTTGCGACTCAACACTTGTCAGACAGAATGCTGTAATGGCGAAACTTACTGCGCTTGACCTTACAATAACGTCAACCACAATTACTAATTAACCCGCTAATTACTACTCTATGAACGATGCAGTGGTGTTCAGCAAACAGTTGGCTATGGGAGAGGAAGAAGCAGTGGAAAGGATGGGAGAGCAAGACTCAGATGGAGACAAAGCAGAGAAGTGGACAGCACAGGCAGAGGAAGAGCAGATTAGATTGGAGGGTCAGGACAGGAAAGCATGACAAAAGAAAAGGAGAGCAGAGAGAGCAGACAGGACATAGGAGAGCCGAGCAGATAGCTGGCAGCATGCATTCC
>WWET01002903.1:48948-65109 GCA_011038615.1 Limnodynastes dumerilii | reverse complement strand
AGCTGCTGTGCTGTGCGCAGCCGCAGCTCTGGTTAGTAAACGCAAGCGTGACTTAAGGTCACGTGAGCGTCTTTAGACTGCAGAGCACACGCCGCGGAAGAGAGAGCCAGAAGACACTGGAAAGGTAAGTTTATTAGTTGGTTTAAAAAGTAGTTTGGGAATGGGGATTTGTAATGGGGGATTGGGAAGCTGGACTGGAAAAGGACAATAGGGCTAAATGGACACACAGAGGGGCAATAATTTTTGCTGGACACAAAACGAGGAGCAATAAGGCTGTGTGGAAACAATTAAGGTGGGGAACAATAAGGCTGGCGGAACACAGGAGGGGCAATAAGGCTTGATGGACACTCAAAGAGGGGGCTATAAGGCTGAGTGGACACATAGGGGGCAATAAGACTTGGTAAAGTGAAGAAGGGGGCAATAAGGCTGACTGCACACAAAGTGGGGGGTAATAAGGCTGTCTGGACACAAGAGGGGCAATAAGGCTGGACAAACTGAAGGGGGGACAAAAAGGCTGGATGGTCACCCATAAAGAGGGTCTATAAGACTGGCTGAACATACAGAGGGGGCAATAACGCTGACTGGACCCAAATAAAGAGGGGGCAATAAAGCTGGCTGGGCACACAAAAGGAGGAGCAATAAGGCTGACTGGACACAGAAGGAAGGTGCAATAAGGCTGGTTGGAAACACAGAAGGAAGGTGCAATAAGGCTGGTTGGGCACACAAATAAAGAGGGGGGCAATAAGGTTGGCTGGACAAACAGGAGGGGACAAGAAGGCTGGCTGGGCACACAAATAAAGAGGGGGGCAATATGGCTGACTGGACACAGGAGTAGGGGCAATTAGGCTGGGTGGACACATAAAGAAGGGGCTATAAGACTGGCTGGACACAATGAGACTGTTTGGACAAACAAGGTGAGAACAAGGTTGACTGTACACAAATAAAGAGGGGGCAATAAGGATGGCTGGACATGGAAGGCAATAAGGCTGGCTGGGCACACAAAAGGAGGGGCAATAATGCTGGTTGGACGGAGGGGACAATATGGCTGACTGGACACAATTAAATAGGGGAGCAATAAGGCTGGCTAGACACAGAAGGAGTGGAAATAAGGGTGACTGGACACTCATAGAGGGAGGCAATAAAGCTGGCTGGACAGAAGGAGGGGCAATAAGGCTGGGTGGAAACTCATAAAGAGGGGGCTATAAGATGGGCTGGCCACAAACAAGGAAGGGACAATAAGGCTGGTTGGACACACAAAAGGAAGGTGCAATAAGATTGGCTGGGCACACAAAAGGAGGAGCAATAAGGTTGGTTGGACTCGTCTGCCCCTAGAAACGGCCCTTTGGGGGAGCTATCATTGTTTTTCCCTAGCGGTAACCAGATCATTTAATTAAACAGCGTAGAAATCATGACCCACATGACATGTACACAATGTGATTTCTTATTGTTGACCAGTTTACTTTGCCAAACTCAAGAAACATCTGGGGCTGAAATTTCATACCCCCACTTCAAGCACTGCTTTAGTGTAAATGGACCTCCAGAAGGTCTCAGGTGCAAAGCACACCTCTTTCACATTTTGATCCATCACAATATCAAAGAACAAAGAGCTACACCAGGAAGTTATAGGACTTCTAACTACCGTCTATGCCAGTATAACCCCCATGCTAAGGACAGCACTTTGTTAATTTTAACAGAAAATCAAGACTAAATAAATTTTATTATACTGTGTATGGGCAAAAGCAATTTTTTAAGCCCAAGAAAAGTAGATCACAAGTCTGCGATTTTTTTTTAACTTTCATACGATTATCGCATGAAACACATGTAGTGTATGGTGCCGATACGAAGGACTCTAACGGAAAAATTGGAACGATTATTGGCAATTCATGCAATTTTTGGCCAGCTTTAGTCTGAATAGAAGAGTTAAGAAACCATGTTAAATGATTGTTGCTCATCCAATCTATGCTATCTGTTTCCAATTAATAATCTCATCTCATTCTACTGGCAGCTGTACACTGCAGTGAGATCACTTTATGTAATGATTCTGTACCAGAGGGAGAGGTTAAAGGGGGTAAAATACCGACAGCATATAAAACTTTATTATATTCTAGAAGGCACCAGTTAGCTACTATGGAACCGGTTCAAAATCCAACATCCATTCTATTTTCATTACCAGCTACTTAATTCTTATCTTGAACTATATTCTTCCACATTACAATGCCAGCACAACTCTCACTATATATAATTTACCAGACGGCTGCATTGATATATATATTTTTTCATTATCCATAGTCTCCCTAGATATTTCCTTTTTTGAAAGTCATATACTAATTCTATAGTGTTAAAATATTTGTAGCGGTTATTTCTAACACTATGGTGGGCAAAATAAGACCATACCCATGTGATTCTGAGTGCTTTTGAAAGCAATGTGTTTGCATCCTTTATTCCAGTACCATCACCGACCATTATTATTGCCAACACTACTGGGAGAGAGACTCACTCTTGTGCAGTTATGTTATATTTCAGTTAGCTTTATAAGATTTTTGCACTTTTGTTAATTCTGGAAACATCATTTATATTTCAGTTCTACCCTATAATCATAAGATGTAAATGTGCTATAAAACACATCAGGAGGGTCTAAAATTTCAAGGGCCAGATTTACAGAGCTGCAGGTTTGGAAAAGTGGAGATGTTGCCCATAGCAACCAACCAGATTCTAGTTCTCACTTTCTCACAGCTAAAATCTGATTGGTTTCTATTCGCAACATTTCCACTTTTCCAAACCTGCAAGCTTAGCAATTCTGACCCCAAGGAGTTAAGAAACAAAACTGGGATATAGTTGCGGGGAATCAGAAGCTGGTTTGCTGGATAAGTGAAATAAAGCACCTGTGAGAGCAGGGCGAATAATTCCAATAGTAAATGATAAAGTTCCTACAAAATTCACAATCAGCTTCTTCCATGCTGATAACTTCCTTAAGAGTAATCCTTCATAATTTCAAGATACCAGGAGAGAGCGAGAATAAAATATACTTTAATAAAAAATATCAAAAACCAATAATAAAACTTTGCATAATCAATCACAACAAGAAATTGTTCACAGTAACGTATTTAAAATACACAGTCTTCATACCAGCGCAAGATAGAAATGGACAAAGTAAGCAGGGGCCACAGAAACATGGGACAGTGGCAGAATGGAAGATGCCTGAATATTTTGGAACAGACTGCTTGCAACCAGAAGGCTTGATGTAGCGATTGCCCTCTGACATGTTTTGGGCAATTATTGCTCTTTAATAAAGTGGTGACAGTGCAGACAATCTGGCCCTTTAAACGATCCTTCACTTAGATTTCCGGTAACGAACGCTAATTGAGGCAAGTCAAGAGAGTATCAATCATTGCAATTTGATGATCCGTAATTGGTACTTATTAATGAATCATGTGAATGTGGTGGTTAATAGGATTACACTGCCTTCATAACCCATTGTCCAAAATTAATATTAAGTGACTGGTGGCTTATCATATATTTGCAAATGTATGTAACGAACACACACACATATACATACATACATACATACATACCTATCTATCTATCTATCTATCATGTCTGGGCACGGATTTTCACTCAGTGGATAGAATGTAGGACCACTGAAGTTGAATTTTAACATCTTCATAAAGAACAAGCAGGTGGAGAGCAAATTAAACAGATTTTAATATGCATGGACATGAAAGTAGTAAGTAGAAAGTAATATTTCTTAAGTATCCTTAAGAAATACGGATGATTTTGGCTGCTATCGAGCGGAAAATACCCCCATTTCTTGAGCAAGCATAAGACTTCCAGTACGGATAATATTGCATAAGACAATACTGGTCTAATATATTTATGCAAGGTAACAAATGTTATGGTTAAAGCTAAGATTTTCTATAAAAATCTGCATTTACTTACCAAGTAGCTACCAGTTTAACATCAGAAAATTGTCTGATCTATTATAATAAAATTGAAAGTATTTTATCTATTTGCACAGCTGTGCTTTAACTAATAAATGAAAGGAACATTGATATTCAGAAACCTCCTTTTGTGATCAGTAACTAGGCAATGATTATAGTTCATGTTTGATCTTAGAGAAAACAACAGTAGGTTTTTAATCTTCTTGTAAGCCAAGTTATCCAGTTTCAGCAAGCCCGGATATTAGGTTTATTAAGATATTAAGATGTGTTACTTCATGGGGCCCATATTTTCTTGGGAGTGAGACTAGAATTTACTTTATTATTTTTTATGAGGTGGTGTTAGTGTCATTTTAGTTGACATGTTCTTGTTCAAGCACAACTGGAAAGTTTTAGGTGACTATAAGGACCGAATGTATATGCACCAAGGGTCCTTTAAAGAAACAAGAGTCCATTTTTCGGACTGGTACTTGCCCTCCACCCCCAAAGCAAAACCAGCCAACCTAACCCGTAACATTTAAACCACTTATTACAAAACCACTTAACAGTTGGACTCAGAGATCAGACCACCCCCATCTCTATAAAAGTATACTCCAGATAAGGCTCTTACTTCCTTATTAAGAGGGGGGAAAAAAGAGTCAGACTACAAATCAGACAACCATGTTCTCATTAAATATCAGACCACTGATGCACATGCTCAGAACAGGTTGAAAAACGGGAGCAAGCAGAGAAAGTTAGCCGCAGTGCTCCCCTTGCACCTGTCTGCGCAAGCGTGCTCGAGGAACGGGGTGTTCCACAATATTAAAGTAAGGAATTGAACTAATTAAAAAGACACAGTAGCTGTCTAAGGTACATATATACAGATAGCATTACTGTAGTGTGTTTCTATATTTCCGAACTCTGAGTGTAGTTCACTCCTCTTGCATATATGGAACTTTGTAACCTGGACCCAAGCATTTACAAAACACACCAAGTAAAATGGGGCTGATGCGTGATGAAAGGTCATATTTAAGTGCTTAACCAAGCCATTGCTTTATGATTTAAGGACCTCCCCCTTTTTTTAGGTGCAAGTGTAGACCTGAGCAATAACATGTTGAATTGTAGGGTGAGGCCATTTTAAATTGTGAAACCAGATTTAGAATTAAGAGGTGAAGTTTCTCAACTCTATTTTATAGAAAAAACAAAGCTATGCAATATTTGAGTTCTTGTGTAAAAAATTTTTCCAGGCATGCAAAAAAATTTAATTAACACCCCTTACTTTGAAAAATGGTTTAGCCTAGCTGTACAGTTTCACCTTTTTTACCCTTACTCCCAAACTCTGAATCAGTTCCAGACTCCTAATTAACCTTCATTTATTTTACATGGCTCAATCATAAATTCCTCAGAACAAATATATAGAAAGTAATAAAAAAAAAAAAAAAAAAGTAAAGTAATAAAAAAAAAAAAAAGTTCTACAAATGATTTGAGGCCACACAATATTGTGCGGCTTAATAGAAATCAGCAGCACTGTTGCACCATAAGTAGACAGTATTAAGCAGTATAGTTCTGGGTACATGTTCTATAGGTGACCAGCAAACATCTTTTCCTTCCTTTTAAAGCCATGATTTATACACTGTAGTTAAAAATGGAAATACAAAAAACCCTTGTTATAAATGCTACAATTAAAGTCTCAATTGACAGCATGTGTCAGTTTCTGTGGCAGCTGCTGTCATATCCAGCTGGGGCTGGAAAAGACGCCAGGGCACATTTTGCTTGGTATTTCACTCATTTAGAACACTTACAGCCTGGTGTACTGGAAAAAGCATTTACAGATACAGATTGCACACCTAAGAGTAATATACAGATGTATATATAAAAAAAAAGGTATTGTACTGAATGCTACCAACATTAAGACAGCAGAATACACCAATAAAAATATTCTCCTAATAACACACAAGTTACTTCTTAATATGCATTTACGGTGTTCAACTAAGCACCCTACAAAGATAACATCATGAATAGGCCAATAACACAAACTTAAGATTTGCAGAAGAGATGGAAAATTCCTCTTTGGCATAACGTAGGGCATGATGCCAAGCAAAGTGACAGCAGGAAATGGAATGAAAAGGGAGGAGTAAGTGAGCATAGTTCTACATGCATCAAAATAAGGAAGAGGACTTCGGAAGGGCTGATTCAACAAGAGAAACACTAAGGAAACTGAGAAAGAATGACAACTGTCTGAACATTCAATGACTATTAATTACAAACAATATAAAACACAATGAATGGCAGGTATAAAAAATTACTACACATCATGAAACATACAACTTAAAACATTAACATATACATAGAAATCTGCATTAGACATTGCGAATCAGTGGTCATATGGACCGCTGATTTGCACAATTTAGTTAAGGCAGGCTTATGGTAACTCAAGCTGCCATAAAGCCCGCACAAGAGAGGGAAAGCTTGCGAGAATCTGGATCCAGTCCTGTTAGAGGTTCTGTGGACCTGTGCAGAATTTATTACACTGCTTAGTAAAGCACTGTGACACACAAAGGGAGAGAGTACACAGCGTATACCATATCCTCTCTCTCCCACTGTTAGTCTACTAACACAACACTGCAGAACCTCTCACAGGAACAGGTGGCAGCGCTGTGACAGTAGACCCACTAACTGTAAATGCCCATACATTACTCACTATGGGCCTGATCCAGACCTACGATGCCCAGCGGTAATACGCCGGGCGTAAGATCGTCTGAAATGCCAATCTGCGCATGCGCTGGCCAGATGTTGGCTGGCATAACTACGGAAACGCCCGATCTAGGATCGGGTGTCCTTAGTATCAGCGTAGTAACGGCTGAGAGGGCATCCCTTGCCGTTACTACGCAAATGTTAGTGTAGATAGGTGGGGGGGGAAGTAGTTTAATGAGGGAGAGAGGGAGGGATTTTAGTAGGGTAGCCTTCAGCCGGCGTATGCGAGGGAAAATACGCTGGCACAGGGGGGAGTGTTGGGGGAAGTACATGCTTTACTAAGCACAGCGCATAGGCGTAGGTCTGGATCAGGCCCTATCAGGATAAATTAAGCATGTCAAACAAACAGTCTTATCAGAGCGTTTCTTGTCATATAAAAAAAAAATCCATCCTGTACACTCAATACAGCGATTCTTGGTCCTATCACCCTATAATTGGATGATCAGATCGATAATCACTGTCTTTGGACAGCTTCATTATAGGACAGGTGGTTCCAAACACTCCAGTAAAATATCCTGATACCTGCATTTTTGAGTCTCTCCCTCTCTCTCCCCATATATTTCACAAATAAGCTAAGCAGCGGACACAAATCTAGTATTACAAAACTACATATCATCCCCTATATGACATACTACTCTTAGGTTCATCAAGTGACAAAAAGCATAGCATATGTCAAAATATATTACGTAATGGGGGAAGGGGTTCAAAGGACAGTCTGTATAACCACCGCCAAGTATTTGTTACTAAACAAGGATAGCCTTTTGCAATATTTTGCCTGGAATTCAAATTGAATAAAATGCTTTTGTACAAACTCCAGTAATTACATTAGTAACAAATAAATGAACTATGCTACTACAGCTGCTGCTAGCCCAACACATATAAATAATGCTGTCATGCCCTGCTGCTGAACTCTCCTGATACAGCCCGCATCATTTCAGCACCATGATGCTGATGCCTTTGTATGCCAACACAAAAACAAGAAATGCTATTCCTAGTGCTCTGATACTCTTGACCTAGTTTGATAGAATACAGCCTGATCTAAGAAACATACTAAACAAAAGCTGCCAAGTGAAAAGCTTACATACATTTTATTTTAATAAAGCTTTAGTTGTTTAAACTGCACATTTTCTACAAAAAGATGAACACTACATTACAGTCTATGGCTGAATTTCAGAAACACCCATCAATAAATCCACATGCACAGGTGCTCTTACAATTATAAGCTATCTATAACATGTTACCTTATATTTATCAGGCCTTATAAAAAGTAAAAATGTTGCTTGTGTAATCACATTTCCCTTCTTTATTTCCCAGTGGTGCAACAGCCCCAAAAATAAAAATAAAAAGTGAAATATACTCAGAATGATCTATTACTGCTTACACTAATCCCAACGTCCACAGAGTAACATTCCACATCTAAACTATGCAGAGTGGAAAAAGGCTTTGCAATTCTAACAATGTTTGTCCAGCTGTAACACTGTTTTAAGTGTTGGTTTCCAAACATACCAACTACTCCACTCTACATCATGAGAAGAGTAGAAAAAAGTGTAAGCACCTTTACCTTAATAAGCTTCGTTAAGCTTGCTAGTAACACATAGGATTTCAGCCCTGCAATAAAACAGTTCACTAATGATTTACAATAAAGTTCTAGCTAATTATTGTCCAAACTGCTAGGCTAGCAATGTAATAGAGACCACGAATAACACAATAACTATGACAGAATGTTACTTGTCAGTGTTATATAATTTCATTATATGATTTAATTTTCTTTGTTTATGTAAAATTGCTTTACACACATCAGTGTAGAGTTGTTGGATAGGTCATTGGCGACATTATCATCTTCTGTTTCAGCAAGGTCATGTAAGCAGAAACTCTGTATTGTAGAATGGAAAAAATATTCCCACGGTGTGCTTGTGAAAATCTTCTATTATGATTCAATCCGGGGCTACAGAGATAGTTCTGTAAACGTCAGCAATCTGAAATGGACTGTAAATGAGGAGGGGGCTTACTTAGATCTATGACATTTAAAGCTAGACACAGAAAACATTTTTATTTTAGTTTCACATGAAACAGAAGGTAATTGTTGGTCCATAACCGTGGACTGATTTTACCAGTCAAATGTAAATGTCAGATTTAATTATTTTGCCAATTTAATTTCATGCTTTTTGTATAGTTAAATATTTATACCATATTTCTGAAAAAGGTAAATGCTTTTGGGGTTGCTTAGAATAAATGTAAGACAGTTTGTACCTACTACAAACAAAAACACAAGGGAGCACTTTCATGCAATTTCAGATGTAGGCCTACACTTTGTGGTTTGCTATTTTTAGACAAGATTAACAATCTTACTGGGGTTAATATTTACTACATTATTATAAAACAGACTTTCCCCAGAGCCCAGAAAATGGAGAGTTCAATGATGATGTTATACAGTATTAAGATGTGTAAGTTCAGCACACTATAAAAATGAATATTCTTTGAATTCTTCTCTTCATGGTGTTTACAGAATCCTATAAGCAATGATATAAAGCAGGCACAGAGAATCTCTGACTCCTCACTTGTTACGAAATTGCAAGTCTCAGAATCTCTTTCAACAGCATAGACAAAACTGTTAGCTGGCACTGCATGGTGGAGCTTGTAGTTAGCCATGACATGGGATGCCACAGGTTGCCAAATCCAGCTATAAAGCATCAAAAGGAAGAAAATCAGTTTTACCAAAATAAGTAGATGTTAAAACAGAAGTAGAATTGAAACACTTCTAATTCTATTGCTAACACAGGTTATGGAGAAAGTTTTAAACTGTATGGTGTATGGTGGTATTCCAATTTACCAACAACAAACTACAATTGTCATTGTCCCATCCAGAGATGCCATTTACACAAACACCTAAGACACCTAACACCTGTAAGCGACTGTATTCAACTCCACATACAGAAAGTTGTGCTACACATGGATAGTACTCTGGGGAACAATTTCAAATTACAGACAGCTTTACTTGAATATGTCTAGACTGACGACACATTTGAAGGCTAAGAAATAGTACAAGTACACGTAATACAACTACATATACAATAGATGTAAAGCTAGCCACACACTAGAGCGATTATCGTCATATTATCGCTGATTTGACAAAATATCGTAGTTTCTCCAAAAATCATGATAACCTGCACAAAGATGCCAGCGGCAGACAATTGAATGTTTCGAAATTCACGACTGATTCATCGTTTCCCATGACCAGAATAGAGCGGTGTGTGGGCATTTCCGATAATCGTACAACATTTTTACACATTTTTTTATGTTCTCTCCACACCCCTTTAGGGTGTGTATGTAGATGTACAAATCTTCCTTCCTGACACGCATGCAGCAAACCCCTATCTGCAAGTGACAACATGTAAAGATGGAATGAAAGGACATTGTATTATTCAACGAGTTTACTTTATTTTACCATAGATGGAAAGAACACGCAGACTTTCTATGCTACTTTTTGACACTACAATAGAAGCAAAGCTGTTGACAGGAAACAAGGATTTTCATACATCCTATTCCGGCCCAACGCCTTCATTGTTGCTGTCAATCACCCTCTGCACAGCCTTTTATTTAAATCATCTCATAATATCTGCAGATTATCGCATAGTCTGTGTTTGTAAAAGATTTTATGGAGAACAATAAAGCTAATGAAAAATATTGCTATTTTTTCCGGACGAGAATGGCATAGTGTATGGCAACAATATCGGCAATTCTCACTAGAAGAAAGACTGCTAGAATTATCGTGAAAGTCATGCTGTTATTGTTAAACTGTAATTCAATTGGAAAGGTCAATACAAAAAAAGAGGTTTAATCTGCATGTATGAGATAAAATGAGAAGATTCAATAAACTTTGGACAATATGACCTGGGTTTACATTCATATCATGTAACACAACCAGAATTTGAATGACTAAACACTCCAATTCCTCTAGGCCAGCAGCAAACATGTCTGCAGTTATTATTAAGCTGTGTACACACTTAACTGATGTTAAGATGAAAGACCAAACAAACTGATACTTTCTTAACAAGTTGTTTAAAGAAAATAAAAATCATGTAAACAGCTCTTGCATACAAGTACTTGTGAATTGTACAATTATATGTTGATAAAACTGCAAGAAAATATGTGTTACTCATGCAGATCCTGCTGCCAGTCTGCAGATAAAAACTGTAAATAAAAGAAAAATGAATAATTACATGAAGAGTGAAGTCCCCCTCTATTTTAAACAGGCATTATCGCTGTACAAGCATGGTGTTGGCAGCATCAAAATGGGGGGTACCTTCAGTGTGGGGTTTTTCCACAATAATTCCAGACAAACCCAGGCCAGTTGGCATCAGGGCTTGTTCACCCAGGAGAGTCAGAACCACAAACAGCGTAGGTCCCCCCTCCTAGGCACAACCATGTCTAGTGCAAATAGCACGGTAATAGTCATAAATAGTTTAAATATAATCACTGTCTTTCCTGAACTACAAGTACCAGCATGGCCCAGTGCCCAAATAGATTGCCAGGGTATGGTGACATCTGTAGTAAACAAGACAAAACACAATATTCATTTTTTATTTTATTTAGCAAAGACTGGAATGAGACTTTGAATTTGATTACAAGGCGACCCTTTTGGATTGATAGTGCTGCCTTACAATAGCAGGGCACCTTAGCGTATTTTATTTCTTTCATTTTACATTTCATTTGTTTATTTTTTACCACAAGCCAGCTACATATTTACATATGCATGCTCAGCTCAGGCAGAACACCGGATAGTCACATGCATGTACACTCTTCTAGAGTGTGAAGCCAAAAAATGTTAGGTGATATAATTATACTTTGACACCCTTTTTCTTTCCCTGGCCTAGATGATGTACATATGGCAAAGTCAACTGCCATTAAAAGTTACTTTGTTTAAAGCCAAATATCAGGCCTAGACACCCTTCTACACTCAATTGATTAAACTGCAAGTCTCAACAACCTCTTTCAACTGTACCTATGATGTTGGCACATGCTGTGACTTGTAGTTTCACAGCACCTAGATTGTCTATACCTGCAAGAACATTAGTGTTGCAAAGTAAATCACTGCATGTGTGCCACAATAAACACAACAGAACTTGTGACAAAAACATAAAAATTCCAACTTTTAAAATGTAAAAGTTACTGTGTCCTTACAAAACAGTTAAACATAATGAAAAGAATTTGCAGCCAACATGCAATAGTTATATTAAATAATTGAAAATGTGGACAATCTTTACACAAAAAAAACGTGTGACATGAAACATTTCTCCCAGTAGAGAACAAGAAAATAGTCTAGCGCACAAAAATGGGGTGAGTGAACTTGGTGTTATCTAGTTAACTGCACATGAGATAAAAGATTGTCAACAAGATATATGACTGCAGCGGATGCTATTACTTTACCCACAGCTAATCAAACACTAACACAAATATAAAAGGAATTTACAAGATGAACAATAGTTAAAAGCTGAACCTTTTAAAGCATTATATACAATATGCCTATGAAAGGTTTTACAGTGCACCTGTTATACTCTATTGCTATAGTGTTGCATCTGACTACATTTTCAACTTCAGATGCCTATTAACAAAATATCAATCATATCACAGCTCAAAATATAAAATAAAAACAAAGCAATAAGAAAAATGCTGCATAAACTATTGAGAGCCACATTTTTACATTACAGCCGCACAATCCAGATGACTGCCTTACAAACTTGAACTTCTGGCAGCTTTCCCAGCAGATCTCAAATTTACTCTAACCAGTCTCTAGAGACAGGTGCTAATTGAGTTGTGAGTAGTGCAATGAATAGAAAAAATCAATTATATGCGTAGCCCAATTGAAATGGTAAAAGCTTATGGAGTAGCCAGCATTACTTGGTAAACATATGTAGTGTTTCTCCTCAGCCTTCCTCTCTTCTGCATGTTTAGCTTCAGTGACAAGAACACTGAAACCAGCCCTCAGGAAGGGAGCCACTTATTACCTATGGACAGATGGGTAACCAGCAGTGCATGCGGGTTAATGCACATAAATAAAAAATATATAGTGAACACATTGGTGGCATCCTCACATTCACCAGCTCTCGAAGTCTTGTGTTCTCTACTTCAGAAACATTGCCTGTATTGCCTTTTCACACAACAACCTTTGTTTACATAATATCCCTCTCCCCATCTAATCCTGCTACAATCCATCACGCATGCTGCAGACCACGCCTTTCTCCACAACTGCACTCACGTTATTCAAGAACAAAATAAAGTGCCGGAATAACAGTTAAGATCACAAGGGAACTTGCACAAGCCGCTCGCGTAAGAACTCTGTCATGTAAAATCTGCGCATGCGTGTGCCAGATGTTGCACAACAGATCTCCATGCGGATAGAACTCTGTGGCAACGAAGGTGGGGTTTGCCCTGCATATATAGTGTCAATAAGCAGTTAAGGTTGGGTTATGGACACTGAAGTGTCCCTAACGCCATACAACAGAGGGGAGTGACCAAAGAGTCCACTTTCCTCTTCCATGCGTAGGTCCAGACCCCTCCCCATGCATGTCCGGTCCAAAATTACTTTGTCTTACCAACAATTCAGCACAAACCACTCCCTCAAACAGAGCAACTCATCTTACAATACTCTCCACCTCAGCCTCTTGGAGCCATCTCATTTTCACCTAAACGACTACTCACAACAAACTTATGAAATATGACTCAAAGCCCGTGTGGATATTTCAATTACTTTCAATAAGATCTTCCCCAAATCCTACATTAAAGCAGCCTCCTAAATGATTTTCTACACCATGAGCCACAATCATTTTGGTTATTCTTTTGTGTCCTATTCCAAAAACAATAAAAGTCCTCAAATGAGAAAGCGCCTCTCATGTGTTTCATGTCTACAATTTTATATAGACTACCTTGTATTAAGTTTTATGTAACCATAACAAAATAGGAAGAAAGGGTAAAGAAAAAAAAAAGTGAAAAACATAACTGAAGTGAAGCACAATGAATGATATTTTGTTAAATAACAGTGATGCTTATTTGGTGTGTGTGAGCATTGTTGAAATATACTGTAAGTACCTTCTCTGTAAGGTAAGTGACATCCAAAATAAAAAAAACACTTAAGAAATGCTTAGATCTGTAGAATGGCCATAAGGACAGAACTGAAAGACCAAAGGAAAAAAGAAGGGTTGATAATTCCATCAACTGCAACAGACAAGTCAAGCAATTTGATGCAGGCACTGAAGTTTTGATACAACGTGACCACTAAGTCAGATCTCTATAGCTTTGGTGACAAAATCTTGATCACAGAGGGTCAAATAGGTTTTATGAGTAGAGTAAGCAAAAGTTATATGAAAATTCATCCAGATCACATTTTTTATTTCAATTTTTATTTAAATATAGGCAGTGTATATTAGAGGCATGAGCACAGAAGACAACTAATTAGGATGTGGACAAGGATGTTTCAGAGGTAGTGATCTTGATTAAAGTAAGTTTGTTACAAATCAACAGATCAACTAAGTTTTACGTGTAAGTATGTGACTATTATGCGGCTTGTGATGACTATAGACCTAGCTTTGGCTTTTCACCAATTGTTAGAATCCAAAAGATCAAACAGAAGAATATTTGTTGAGAATAGAGCAGTTGGAAAAAGGACAAACGCTCATTAGTGTTAATTAGTGCTGTATAAACCCATTTGAGCATTGAACCATGTAGATGTGTTAAAATTCTCTCCCATCCAACATAAGAACCATACATTTTGATACAAGAAAGCTTTGTTGTTTTATCACATCTTTACCTGAAGTACCTCAGTACAAGGTAAAGACAACAAAAAATATATATTTTCACACCTGAGTTCCACGTGAGTCTGAGAGACTCCCGCGTGGCCCATGCTTAAGTCAGATAACTAATTAACTTTACTGGAAATAGATTCTAAAATCCCTATTGCAGTTGTAAATGTATGCTTCATAACCTTGGAGCACACATTTAAACCAAAGCTGCCCTCTCAGTTGCAGTGCTCTCATGCAATCATGGACTACTTTGCTGTACAATATATTATCAATGCTTATTTATATAGTGCCACAAAAACTGTCCGCAGCGCTTCACAGAGAACATTAGACATTCACATTAATTACCCCATAATATACATTAGTATACTGTCCTGCCACTAGGAATTTACTTAAACACAGACGTTTCTGATTATAGAATTAGAAAATGTCCTTATGAAAACAATTATCTCATTCTACAAAGCTTGTGACACTCAGCAACAAACAAAGGCTAAGGACAGGATCTGGAACATGAAAAGCATATATAAAACTAAATTGTTTGTCCAAGTAAACACTATACAATTATTGGGCCAAATAGTAAAGGAGATTGGCCAAGTAATTATATAATTTGTATGCTGGACTATTTTGTGAGAACTCTGACAAAAATGTCCACTAGCGCTGCTAACCTATAAAAATCTGCTCAACAGATTTGACCGCTGCTGTGTGGATTCTACAGGATGGCACAAAGTCAGTTGACTGATCTGCCCAAGGCATGGGCAGTGTGTGTACACTGCACAATTTAGACTGTTAAGTCAAGAGCTGGGGAAATCATGCAAGCAAAAGCTTGCAAGCAGGCCCTATTACCCAATTAACCAATCTGTCTGTTACTACTCAGTCTTATTTTATAACTATTATTTAAAATTGTAATGTGCCATGTAATATGATGGCGCTAGTTTAAACCTTATAATAAATATGTACAATGCAATCACAAACAATTTAAAGAATGTATTTAGATCTCTGCTTCCAGGAAAGGCATGGGAACAAACTGCTGCATTTTCCCTGAACCTCCACCTACAGCCTCACAGCCTAAACCGGCTGAGTGGCAGAGTAGACAGGAGGACCAATTAGAAGCTCTGATATTTTAAAGCGGCATAGAATGTTCTGTTACTTTAGGAGGAGTATCGATTTAAAGCTTCCCTGTAGTACATTGTAGTTATTTTACTCTGTGTGTGTGTGTCTCTATCTCATCATAGCTGGACCCTGATGTCAAATGTTTAACTGTAAAACATAAAAGCTATTCCTGCCATACAATTAAGCCCCCCCCCCCATATATCACTGTGGCTTTGCAAAACTGCAGGCATAATTTTGTAAAAGTTTCCACAGAGGTGTACAAAATTTAAGAAAAAGAAGTAAAGCCCTGTATAACGCAGCTCACCAATCTTTGTGTGGCAACTGTTCCCAGGGACCTAGGTTTGGAGGAAGAAAAAAAAAAATATAGCAAAACAAACACTGCACTGTTTTATGCATCTCTAAATGAATACAGAGAGCTTTGCACATTCTGGAGGAGATGAATAGACTTGGCAATAAGTCAGATTTCATGCAAGCCTGTGAATGATGACGCTTAAGCAACAAAAAGACCCCCAGAAGACCAAAGCTATTCTACGGTCACCGCTTTTTTTTTTTATTATCATTATTAACAACTAAACGCAATTAGTTAAACC
>WWET01002903.1:29111-41659 GCA_011038615.1 Limnodynastes dumerilii | reverse complement strand
TTTCCAGCACATATAGACAAACCTTACCACCATGTGACTAGTGATAGATGTATAAAGTGGGCGTTGGAACACAAGTACTTAATTACCAATGTTATTTCTAAATAATCATATCTGGTACATTGCATACCATACCCAAAATACTTTTTTTTTTTTATTAATAAAGGAGATATTGCCTTTCCCTGTAGCTCTTAATAAGCCATATTACCTTTCTGGAGGGATCACTTCTAATCCCTCTTCTGTGCATTTAGAGCACATTTTTGTACAGTGGGTCCACAAAATAGCAAATTGTGCTTGTACTGTCAAAAGATAAAAACCCATATTTGTGAAACTTGCGTTTCAAAAATCCAATCATGGCATGATGCCAATGAAACATGGCTTGTAATATGTACCCCATTGCAGCACCAAACAACCTGTTCCACCACAATGCCCTCAAAATTCTTACCAAAAAATGCTTGGATTGTAGCAGTGTAATTGAAGTATTATCAGTGGTTGCTCACATCAAAAGAAACATGAATCTGAATGAAAGAGAAAGATAAACTAGCATAGGCTCAAGAAGGCACATAAAAGCTTAAACGGAGATTAGTTTTACAGCTAGAGACCAAATACATTTTTATATATACTTTATCATTCATAAAATGGAATTGGTTCATAAGAGTGTGGGTCTCTGCTAAGAAAGTTGCGAACTGGCTGGCCAATTGATTGCTTTTGTCTCGCAAAGGAGAAGCAATCGATCCACCAAAGAAAGAAGGTGCAGCAGCAAATGTTGAATATTAATGTAAGGTAACCCCAACCCTTACCCTTGAATGGAAAGAACTGCATGCAGGGGTGACGAGGAGTCTGCACAGGAAGATTTTCTGAAAGTTTTGCACTGTCTTATACCACTTTCACACTGTTGCCCCCAGCAATATCCCAGGTTATTGAAACAAGGTTATTGCCATGTCACAGATCATCCCTGCTCAGTTGACCCTGTTCACACTACAGCTTGGACCTGGGAAATTCCCAGGTCAGGCCCATTCCCACCGAACCCGTGTCTGTTCTGGCAATATGTCAAAATTCATCAGAGGAGTTGAAATGTTCCTGTGCTCCTAATTCCCCTCCCCCCCCCAGTCAGCTTCTTTCTGTGAGACCTGGGTTGAAAAACCTGAGTCTGGCAGCTACCTGGGTTGGACCCAGGAATAATCCTGCAAAAGTCACAGGTCATTAGACCCGGGTAGATGCAGTCACACAGGTTCATGCTGAGCCACGACCTGGGTCATCAGGGTTTGCCCCAGTAATATCCTGGAATTTTGGCTCAGCGTGAAAGGTGTATTACTTATCTGCTTACAAATAACTTTACACAACAGCATATATTTAAAGAATGCCAAAGAACAGAAGTGATAAGTAAAATGTTTTAGTCAAGGATACTATGGGAGGAAAACTACTAGAAAGCTACCAGACCGGTAGTGTTTCTTTATATAGCCAACATCAGCTGATTTCAGCATTAGAAAAATCTTCTTTTCCGCTAATTCCTTCCACAAAGAAGGTCCACATCAAAAAAAAATGTATGTATTGTCTTGCTAATAAAGATAAACATAAGTAACCATATATTATTAATTGATTTTACACTATACCTGCCCCCCCCCTCCCTCTTACAAACGAACACATTCCCAGGGAGCTGCTGCACAATAAAAATCTGTAAATAATCAAGCTATTTAAATATAAAACTGTAAGTGCCCAAAATTAAGCATGACATTGGTAATAGAGGCATCTATTACACACTTGGTTATGGTGGTTTTTCAACACAAGATGCTTTGATCTCCAATCACCGGTACGTTAATTATTAAGGAAAATATGCCTAAAACTTAATAAAGGGGAGAGTAAAGAAAGATTACATAGAATTTTTATTATTTAGCCAATACAATTTCTGTATTAAAAAAGGAAAGGAATGTATTTTAGAATTCTGCCTTTTCAACCTAACTTATGCTATCATTAGTCAGTAATGCATAAGGACGCCTGCACCAGCTTCACTGACAAGATATGTTATTTTCTCTATCTGTGTAGAAGTATGTGGAAGAGCTTCACAAATATGAAGTTCAGCAACATCACCAAATTCCTGTTATATTATGCAAGTAACACACAGTAATGTAGATGACAGATGAATAAAGGTACACAAGGCCGAACCACGTCCAAATATTTGTATATCTAGTGTCATTAATGATTAATACCAAAGTTAAAAGATACGCTGTTAACCAATAACAGGCTCAAACTTTCTCTGTACTTACCACAAAATTCATTGTAAGCTTATATAACGCAGTAATTAAATAGATTAGACTTGGCAGTGTATAATTTGTCTAGTCAGACAAAACAGAAGTGTCAATATTTTCTTTAAGGTTTACTAACTAAAAACAAATCTTCATTTCCTTACGCACCACTCTCACCAGCACTAGCTTTACATTTATGTGCCAAGGACACTCCCAATTATATTCACAAGTTCTAAGACGGTTTCTCAAAACATAACTTACTATAACTTTACAACATGAGTCACAAAACATAACTTACTATAACTTTACAGCACATGAGCACAACTTTCAACTGTAATCTGTTAGGCAGAATGTACACAGGTATGTATTGATTGAGAAGCATCTGCACCAAGAAAATTCCTTGTTTTTACTGTCATATATACAATATTTTGTATTAAAAATTGAATCCAGACATTGCCAATATGAAAATAGAGCAGTATTAGTAGCTTTTAGTCTGTGTGTACCTAGGCAGTATGAAGCATAGAGAGCTCCACCAGTAGCCCTCACTACCCTACCTGTGATATTACATGCCCTGCCAACCCGTGCCCACCACCATTGTGATAGCCTCATACTTTAGGAGTCATGATTAGTTTGTATGAAGAAGCCATCTGTCTCCCTGTATACATCTGTATATAGATAGAGTACAGGTCATTGGTGGGTGCCTTCCGCCTCTCACCTGTATAGAAGCGGATGAGGCAGCCGATCTCCGGCTCCATACCCTCCTCCTGCACCCGGCATAGGTCCCGGAAGCCCAGCTGGAAGAGGTAGTCATTCTGGACTAGCAGAGGTTTCTCGTGCGGCTCTAGTCGGCGGCTGTTCTCCCCGTGCAGCTGCACGTACAAGGAGCCCGAGGATCTGACCCCCTGCACCGGGCGGGCAGGAGCGGTGACGGCCACAGAGGTCTGCGGCGCTGCGTTCAACTCCTCTACCGAAGAGGAGGACGAGGAAGACGCTGCCCCGCAGTGGAACAGTTCCAGTCCCTGGCACACTGCAGGACTAAGGCTGCCGGGGTCTTCGTGAAGCATGCCATTGCTCTCCTCAGTGACCCAGCAATCCCTCCCAGAACAGGCTAGTTCAGACTCCTGGCGGCTCATCTTCTGAGGGCTGCCCACCCAGGCTCCACAGCCTGAGAACACCTCCGTGTCCGCTTTCTCCTCGCTAGGAGCGGTGGCGACTGCATCAGCTGCTTGGCCTAGCACCCTCAGCACCCCAGACGAGCCGCCCCCCGGCCGGAGCAGTCGTGCCGCTACCTCGCTGGCGGTAGTGTCCAGGGTGCAGAGCAGCGGCCTGAGGCCGGGGGACGAGTGCCTCTCGTAGATCTGCACGCAGCCCCTCCGCAGCTCCCCACGCACCCACTCTCTCTCCTGCGGCTGGAGCTGCACCCATTGCTGGTACTTCAGCAGCAGCTTCCTGTCCAGGCTGCGGGTGGCGGGCCCCAGGGTGGCAGAGGTCTGAGGTGTTGAGGAGAAAGAGGGGGCGGTGGCCGCACCGAGCGGGTTCGCTGACAGATTCCTCTTCAGCCGCCGCCTCCTCCTCAGCAGCAGCGCGGAGTTCGTGCTGGACGCCAAGCTCTGGCTGGTCACAGGCGGTGGAAGCGACAGAGTGGCCGGGGTCGCCCCTCCATCCGTGGCAGGGCGCCTCTTCTCCCCCGTCTGTAACCCGGCTGCCGCCTGCTCCATGGGCTGTGACGCGGGACCGCGCGAACCTTCCAGAGAGAGCATTCCACGGGACTCCAGAGGCTTCTATGCACAACAACGGAGCGTTCCACGGGAGAACGCAGAGCATTCCACGGGGCCGACACTTAGGAAGCCCCAGCGCTGCCCTGCGCCATCATGTAGATGATGTAGAGCTCACTGCTTACTCGCCTGAGATGGGCAGCCCCGCCACTCTATACAAGGAGGGGTGTGACTTGCCTGCCAGCCTCATACATATTAACCAGTTTGTGGGGGCAGCGGCTGTCACTGGACGCGCTAAGGCTCATGAATATCCAAGCCAGCTCCGGGATACCTAGGAGACTTGTCACACTGACGTGTTGTTACGTCCCGACGCTCGCGATGCATCAAGGGACTTGTAGTTTATATCGCTTGAGTTGCCAGTGCTTGGGAATGTGTGAGGTGTGGCCCGCAGGGACAATCGCCTCAGGGCAATCCTGTGAATGCAGGAGATATTAGACTCTGCTTGTGCGGCCTCTTACTTTGCCGGCTGCATTTTTTAATAGTGTGTCAGGTTGCTGATGACCCCAATGTCCAGGCTAGTTCCAAATTTCCACCATAGCACCTAGGAAAACAGGTTACTCTTCTGCGTGGACCATGCCCTCGCTGTGCAATCAAAGCCATAGCTTGTTTTTGACATTAGGGGGAGCCAAAATAATTTAATAGGTGCTCTTTGTAGGGAACAAGTACAAAATAAGCAATGTTTGGCAGAAAAATAGAAAACCTATTAAGAGCAAATTTGTATTTTATTAAAAAAAAAAAAAAAGACAGGCAGATTTTGTTGTACTTGTGCCTGCGGGCGGACCTGAAAGGAGACATACAAGTATCAAATTTATTCTGGCAAATAGTGGAACTGTAGGCGGCTGTAGCAGAAGAGAGACCTACAAATACTACAAAAAGCCGCCTGTCTTATTTTATGTACTCTTAAAAAAAAAAAAAAAAAGTTCCGCATCTTGTTAAAAAGTAAAATCCCCATCATTTTTTTCAGTCATTAAGAGCCTCTGTTTGGCTGATTGCCAGTTGTTTGCCAGGGCAGTCCCAGGAACTTCATGGCACTGTGAAAGGGTCAGACCCAGAAGTTTCCCAGGTTAAAGGTGGGCTTATAACGTGGCTTTGTATTTTTGACAAAGCAATTCGCCTGGGAAAAACCCAGGTTGAAAATCCCAAGTCTTTCAAGGATGGTTATGTTAAAGTGGCATCAGTCGCCTCAGTCAGGGTTATTGGCAGAACCTATGTAGTGTAACACAGATACAGCTGTGGCTGTAGTAGTTGTATATAGGAAAATTGCTATGCAGTCATGTTATGATCAGAAAAGAGAAACGAGCAATCAAGCAGTAACTCACTGCTGCTATTGATAAATATATATATTAGTATAATTTTGGTTAATAATCCTTCCATTTATATATAATGCGTTTGGTGAGATAATTTACTGATCTTATTTCTAAATATAGATGAGAAGTGGTAACTGCAACTATTAACAGTGTAGCAGAGTAACAACAGTAATTGATGATTTGGCGGTTAGGCCACAATAATGAGCGAGAAACGTTTTAAGCAAGTTGTTGATTTATTAATACTACAGGAACTATTTGTTTCTGTGTTGGTATAACAGGCTTCATAAAATAAAAAAAAATTGAAGTTGCTGGATACAGTATATACATGAATAACCGCAAACAGCAGCTGAGGTATAAGGTTTCACAAAGAAAAACAAACAGCTTCTGTAAGTCTCTGGGCCAGATTCAATTGCCGGCAATATTTTAAAAAAATATTGCGTCGGAAAAAATACGACGCCTTCGCCGGCAATTGAACGATAAAAATTCGGCAATTAAATTTTTTTACTGCTGCGCAAAAAGAGCAGCCAGCAAAAGGAAAATTTAACGGGGGGAAAAAAAAACTTTTTTAAACGTCGCCAATCACTTCCTGCTAGCAGGAAATGCCCGGCACTAGCTTCCTGCTAGCAGGAAGTGATTGCCAGCGAACGGTTTTAACTCAATTGAATCGGGCCATCTGAGGTAAAAACATTCTGACAAGGCTGAGGAAGAAAGCTCACACTGACAGACTGTTAGGGCTAGATTTACTATGCTGTGTGAAATGCAAAGTAGAGATGTTGCCCATAGCAACAATCAGATTCTAGCTGAATTTTCTAGTATGTATGTAATAAGAAGTAAGAATCTGATTGGTTGCTATGGGCAACATCTCCACTTTACATTTCACGCAGCCTAGAAAATCTAGCCCTTAGTAACTTACTAACTTTGTCACACTGACATTCAGCAGTGCTTAATTTAGGCTGCTCAATGGCGCCAAACAGCCGCCCATGCTCAGAATAGCAGCTTCGTACTGATGTGCTGGCTTTTTACTGCTCTTGTTTGTGTGCATCTTGCCTTTTCCTGCCCTTGTCCGGTCTGGTCCTTCCCTACCTTCTCCTGGCTTTTCCTTTCTGCTGGAGTTACTGTATTTTCCTGGTGTCCACTGGATCCTTCTTTGGAGGATTCTTTCATCATTTGTGTTTTTCGTTTGTCTATGCAGTTTGTTCATGGGTGCTCAGCCTGGCATGTGTTCTCTGTATCTCTGACACTCCTACCATCTTTCCTCTTAGCGACTACCGTCTGGGGCTGTGACCTTCCATGAGCCTGCAGTCAGCTCTGTTCCCACCACCAGGCATGTCATTTCCCATAATCAAACATAACTGCATAGCTTGCCCTGGATATAGGTGACATTGTTCCATGCAGGTGCCCTGTTGGTGTGGTGGTTGGATTAGCTGCAATTTAAAAAGCACCAACTAAAATCTTACCTAGGGCCAGAAGCGTAACTAGGGTGAGTTTTATAGGACATGTGTTCTGGGTACCGATGGACAGGGGGCACCATAATACACCATAATACATGTTTTAATGTTTTTTAAACAGTATAATAAGGAGTGTGGGTGCATTTTTTTTCCATTTGCCCTGGCCTACATGCAGGGGAGTAGCGACGGCGACTGGCCGACCAAAGTGTCACCGCAGAGCACAGCCAAGTGCCATCCAGATCACTAATATACTACATTAGGGGTCAGGAATGGCAAACTATATAATGTACACATGGGGAAAATCATGTGTCTGGGAATGTTACACTATATACTATAAACACTTTGCCATTCTCAAACCCTATTATAAACCACATATTATAGTATGTGTAATTCCTAGACCCATAATTAACCCCCATGTGCTTATATTATGTCCATATATGTGTAATGTAAGGGATACAGGATAGGGGATGTGTAATGGAGGAAGGCAGGGAGAGAAATGTGTAAATTTAAGGGGGACAGGGTGGTATAAGGAGGCGGAAGTGTATTGGAGAGGGGTAGGTATGTCATTAGGGGGGGAGACTGAAAGGCAGATGTACAACAAAGGAAAATAAATATGTAATGGGAGGTTGGGGGAGATATGTAATTGCGGCTATCTCCATTTTCTCCATAGCCTCAGTGCAGTAAGAATCAACTTGAGAAATGAATAGAAGAACAAAACAATCAACATTCATTAAAATAAAACACTTCCTTTTAGCTAGCAAATGTTGGGGAACATGCTCCCTAGCACACTACACTACGCAAGGATGGGTTTGGGGGGGCCCTATTGCACTCGCTCCAAGTGCCATTAATTCATGCTACAACTCTGACTCCACCAACTCTAGTTACGCCACCTTTTTTCATTTTTTGTCTATGTAATAGTGCCAAACAAAAACATAGGTAATATTAAAACCTGTAATATATGTCATGCGTTTTGGAATATTGATTATGCTAAATGAATATCCTACAATTCTTTGGATCAGAAACACAGTACTTACTTTCTATATAAACCTCAGCACTGTTTTATTCTAGTCCCAGCAGTGTCCAATACATCTTATAGTTTCTCTTATCTGCACATGGACCTGTAGATGCAGAAAAGCTGCAGAGAATCATACAGACATGCTTGTAAACAGCAAGAGGGCTGGCACTACACATATTATATGTAATATATTCATTGTATTCTGGCTTTTCAGTTTAAAAAGATAATACATTCATTGCTGTAAGCGTGCTAACATGCTATGCACTACCTGGGCTATATCATTCTCTGCAGGTATACATTTACCTATTGGGACATTATTAGTGAATTTAAAGAAATGTTTATTTATCTATATGAAACACGGAAGTAGCTGCATTGTACCTATATACACATGAGTATGTTTTATAAGTAATGTTTTAAATAAGGTTTATTATTGTTAAATATTATTCTTTGATTTCTAAAAATGTAGTTTTACAAAACAAAAAAGCAAACATTTCTCATACTGAGCTCTTAACATGCTGCTAAGATTAGGAAAAAAGGACACATAAAACACACATTTTGATGTCTGGGAAAATGTATTAAACCCAAAATATTCCATTGCCTTATTTATGACGATGACACACACTACTCTTGTACAGTTCCAGATATATAGGCACGATAAATCAAATTCAAAACATCATTTTGTATTACTTTAGGTGGGGCTGGCTGGGCTGAGAGGCAGGTGGCAAGTGTCTGTTTGTTTATTTAAAAAGTCCTGCTGTTTTGAGTTTTGCCTCCAAGGTTAAAATTTGCAATGCTGGTCCTGATTGTATGTCTTATACTGTGCTTAGTACAATGCTACACTGACAGAGAGTTGGATAAAATGCTTTACTACACTGACAGAAAAAATAAAGAAAATGCATTATACCAGGGTTGCCGACTCTCCCGGAATGCCAGGAAGACTCCCGAAATTCGGACAGTTCTCCCGGTATCCTTGGAAAGCCGGCAAATCTCCCGCAAGGGACTCTTCTCTATGAAACCACGGCCTCAAGTCCTGCCCCCCTGCCTGGCAACACTAGTATACTAGTGTTGCTAGGGACAGGGATTGACTTGATTATGCATCAAGCCCTGCCCTCCCTCAATATGAAACCCAAAATGAGTAATGACTCCTGAATGGGCGGAGCTTAATAAAGTGATTTGCAAAAGTCACGTCATTAAGTGCTGCCCCCTGCATGTATGTATGGCTACCCTCCGGTATCTCACGGAGGGAAGCTTGTAAATGTCGTCAATCCTGCATTATACACATAACCCACACTGTGAAACCGTATAAGATGATATAATACTAGTGTCAGAGGGATAGAGAAATGTCTCAAGTACATAACATAGGACCAAATGCAAATGTTTTCCTTTGTAAGTGAAAAACATCTGCAATATAAATGCTCACACAGTGTTTTTCCAGTATGAATCTGCGTCATCAGGATCCAGATTCCGTATAGGAAGTCTTTCTGATGGCAGGATGGATTAAGATGCAAGGTGTCAGGGTATATATATTTAAAGTGTACACTAAGGGCACTTTTATACCCTTACACCCTATCTAGACATTCAAGCTGCCCTGCAGATTTTACATATACTTGGAATATTGTATATATGGACCGGATTCAGAGATGCTTGTGTCTAAAGTACGCAAAAATAGGTGCGCACGTAGCAAGGCAACTCCCATAACACTTCCCTAGCATGGACGGGTTTTCAGTGACTTACGCTTCCATAGGGCAGCCTTAACTGTACGTGTGTACTTACGTGTGTATGTTACTTATGTATGTGTGTACAAGACTAACCACGCCCTCAAAAGCTCATTTAAATGCCTCCCCCCGCCCAACTTCAGGTATCTTTACACATACGGAAGACAACCACGCCCCTCTGTAGGTATGTCCCTAAGTACGATTCAGAAGTCCGTACCTAATGGATTTCCATGCCTAAATCCTACGTAACTTGCGTGGAAAAAGTTACTACGCATGAACGCATCCGATCCTAAATATACGTATATATAGATATTTATTTTTTTCAAAACATTATATTGTAAAACAAATTCAACAGCCGTATAATGAAAATAAAAGAGCAAGAAAAAAACTGCAACATTAAATTTGAATCACCAAATAAAAAACAAAAACAAACATATTTAATGACACCAGTATACTTAAAATAAATGGTGAGTTACTAGGCTTGATTATGCTGTTTAGACACCGGTGTTAATGCTGAGTTGGACATATATGCATCGAATGAATAAGCAGCAAACATTGACATGAACAATAGCATTATAAGCCAATTTTTTCAGCTGTATACATCGAAAGATGCACCCAGCTGTGTGCCAGTTAAGAGATCAAATTAAACC
The DNA here is from genome assembly GCA_011038615.1 of Limnodynastes dumerilii. Taxonomy (NCBI): domain Eukaryota; kingdom Metazoa; phylum Chordata; class Amphibia; order Anura; family Limnodynastidae; genus Limnodynastes; species Limnodynastes dumerilii. The sequence continues at coordinate 31,509 of WWET01002903.1, read as the reverse complement.
TAGGTACATCCATCCAAAAAGTTTTTGTTTTAATAGCAAAACACATTTGCTATAAGGTTTAATTTAATCTATAATACAGGTCTTAATTCTGATGTACAGAAACAAGAAGCAAGAGGTTAATGTGTTAAAGCCTATAGCAATGAAAAAGTACAGAATGTGGGGTGCTGAGCTGCAGACACAGGAACACTTTGCAGGTGATGATTGTAGACTAGGTAATAGTACTCATAGGGCTCTATTTACCATTTTTTTTTCTTAAGGGAACGATGCTGCTCCAGGTTCGCTTGTGCTCGCGGTGAGCCTGGCAGCTTCCCCTTTAAAATGTACTATTACTCACCTCTCCGCCGAGGTCCCGCAATGTTCTCTGCCCACATCGAAGGCCACTTCATTCATATTTCATATGAATGAAGTCCTGTGCATGCGCAGAGACTACACTGCCGGACTTAGAAAATTTCAAGCACAAATATGAAAAACTACTGCACATGCAGTATCATATCATATCGGGGCTGGAATCTTCTGAGTCGGGCGCGTCTCCCGGACAGGTGAGTTTTATCTTTTTTTCAACTTTTTTAATGTTTTTAATGTTTTACTTTAGTTTTTTTTTATTTAAAAAAAACAAAACATTTTTTTTTTTACTTTATTTTTTTTTTTACTTTATTTTTTTTTTTTAAATGACCACATACTCCTTTATGCCAGCGGTCTCCTCATACATGCCCCCCTTTTCCTCCCCCTAATAACAGCTATTAGAGGAGATCGCTGGGATGAAGTCACTAACGCCATCCTCAGATGGTGTTATTTTTACCTTTTGTGCTGAATGCTAATTTCGGCACCGAGGGATAGTAAATTGTAGTGTAGTGCCAGCACCCGTTAAGATCAACGGGCCGATGAAGACTTGTGAAGTGTTTGTGCATCGCCATGGAAACATCAGATTTAGGTAAGTTTAACTTTTTTGTTTATTTTTTTTACTGTTATTAATATTTTAAATTTATTTATAAAAAATATAATTTAAAAAAAACTTTTTTTTATTTTTTTTATTTTTTACAGACTTTTGGTTTACCCAGTGGTCTCCCCATACATGCCCCCCTTTTCTTCCCCCTAATAACAGCTATTAGGAGCAGGAAAAGGGGGAATATGGGGAGATCGCTTGGATAATTGCACTAAAGCCATCCCTGAGTGTAAATCTCCGCTTCGCCATTTTATAAATATTACGAACCGTCGTCCTGCTCTTAAAAGAACGGTACGGCGGAGAGCCCCGATATTTACATGGATCACCATGGAAACTGCTATTTTCCATAGCGATCCATTGTTTGTAAATATGAAAACCATATGAAAATGGGCATTATCACATGAAAAGGAAGTTTGTAAATAGACCCCTTAGAGTGAAGCAATCACTTCCCAGTAGATATTCTGGCTTGGATAGGGAGGGAGAAGACTCCCTGGTCTGGCCAGCCACACAGACTGCTGCGCTGCTACAGCTCTGACATGGAAGAGGATCACAACTAGCAGAGCACATACCTTAGAGAGGGCCCCTATGCTTATCATTATTACAAAGTGAACTGAAAAAAATGTCGGAAGTAATGTACATTTATGTTTACATTTATGCATCAATACAAGCATAAAAAAGTCATCAAAAATACCGTATTTCCCCATGTATAAGACGCTCCCTTGTATAAGACACACCCCGTTTTTGGAGCCTAAATTTTAAAAAAATGTATTTTAAATGTATTTTTTTAATATTATTTTTAGCCTTACTGCCCTCTCTATGTGTGTTCTGCCAGTCTGTCTGCCCCCTCTATTTGTGTCCTGCCAGTCTGTCTGCCCCCTCTGTGTGTGTCCTGCCAATCTCTGCCCCTTCCCAGCCTGGCTGGAACATTGATCTTACCTTTGCTGTCCCTCCGGCGGTGTCAGGCTCTCTCCCCCGCAGCTGTGACTCCGGCTGTCTCCCTCGCGGTGCGCGCTGCACAATGACGTTGAGGTGACCTTAGGTCATGCAACATCTTTGTGCAGCGAGCAACGCGAGGGAGACAGCCGGAGTCATAGCTGCGGGGGAGAGAGCCTAACACCGCCGGAGGGACAGCAAACATAAGTTCAATGTTGCATCCCCTGTATAAGACACACCCGATTTTTAGACCCATTTTTTTGTCTAAAAATATGTGCGTCTTATACATGGGGAAATACGGTATATTATACAGGCAGGGACATAGGTAGAAGTCTCATGTATTAAATCAGCAACATAGCTTTAATTGAGATGGTCAAAATGCTTCAGTCCAAATATACAAAATCATTCTCCAAGGGATAAAGCAAAAAATAGTGATGGAGACAATGGTAGAGTGATGGAGACAATGGTAGAGTGATAATCAGCGTCCAGTATATGTGCAATGGCTCAGAGGTCAAAAAACAG
>WWET01002902.1:180314-215219 GCA_011038615.1 Limnodynastes dumerilii | reverse complement strand
AATATGCTTTAATATTTTTCTGTTTCCACAACCCCACGACGCAAACACTGGGAGAAACATAAGAAACGTGAGTGACCATCATTTGTATAACTCTGCACATATGCCGGTTTGTTGAGGTAGAGACTGTCTCTCTCCGAGTATCACATCGCACAGAATTCCCATGTGATACTGCAAGATTTTTCAGCCTCACTCACCCCAGCAGGACACCGCGTTCAGCATTACCCCAGCCACACGTCATATCGCATCAGTGTATCTATCTCATCAAAGCTCCTGGCATAACAATCAGCTACTGTATCCACACTAGCAGTACTCCAGACGTTTCATTCATATCGTCATTCACTGCCACTGGATACAACTAACATTCGCTCTAACCATCCACACTGTGTATCTCTTTTATGAAATATATCAGAGACACAGCAAAGACTCACTTGGCATAGTACATCTTCCGAAGTATCACAACATATAGGAAACAGATGTGATACAGCAGATTTGAAGTCTTTTATTCTGATTTATTCTGGCTTGTTACAGGAAGAGACAAAAAGACCACATAAATTAACATATTTTATTTACCACCTCCTTTGTATGAATATCCCTGTTTACAAAAAAATGCTGTTTTAAGACAGGTATCTCCTGTGACACCATAAACACCAGATACTATCGTACCCCATACAGAACAGTCCCAGAATTTTGAACAAATACCAGCGCCTACTCTCCTCTTTGCTTTTTTGACATACTTTGTATGCCATTCCTGTTTCACATTATATCTGGCAGTATCATGCTGTAAGACAGTGTGGACTGATTAAAGTGGTAATTCATTTCTGGTACAAGTGACATGTGACTTGATGACAAATATAGATAGATATTGTGGCCAGGATGGGGATTTTGAAAATAAAGCAGGTGAACATTTTAGGGGTAGTCAAATAAGCTTTATTCTTTTTATGCATACCAGTATCACTTAAATAAAATAAAATAAGATACATTATCATATGCAAAATGCCCTTTATACACAATCCATTTGTCATACCCATCAGTCATATGGGATACTTTCTTACAATATATTGCACAATATGAATGGGGCTCTACAACCTCCAAATTACACCCAGACTTCCTAAACAAACATGTTAGCTAACTGGCTGCTGACAAAAATCAATACCAGTATGTGTGGGGAGGAACATAGACTGCTCACTTGATAGTAACAGTAAGGGCTGGATTCAGACTTAAGTAAGTGCTTGAAATTAGTTACTCCTGGGCTAAACCATGTTGATTGCATGCCGTGCTCAGTACCTATAAAATAGCGTTTTTACGTCTCCGGCTAGCGTAAATACGCTCGCGGACGTAGCTCTGGATCTGGCCCATGTACTTTTGCAACAAGAAAAATAATTAGCTGACTCCACAAGTGCAATTGACTTCATTCTAATTTCAATATTCCAATAACACAGGTCGAGGCTGTGGTATTGATGTAAGTCATTACATAATACATATATTCTCATAGAGGGGTGTATTTCTTAGAGCTGTTGAATGACTGATGTAATAATACTAATAATAATGATGACTATTGGCTGCTTGCATAGTAATCCCCTCCTGCCAAGCCAATCATAAGTAACTAAATTGCATGAGGCATAGCAGCATTGCTGGCTACCATCCAAAATAAGACAAAACTAGACTAGACTAAACTATAATTCAAAATAAATGGAAAATTCGACTACAAACGTAGGGTTTAATATGGCTCAATATGCCCCAAAATAACCTACATCTAAACTAATTTTCAGACACATACCTAACAAGACCTATTATTTAAGTTAACTCCACTCGGTGGAATGTTACAAATGACTGCTTTAGAAATTGAGTTGTTCTACATGTACTGTATGTGCTTTCCAGCATGTAGCATGTCAAGTAATGTTTTATGAGCAGGAATAAAATGATTTTGGTGGAGGAGGTACAGAGTGATGGGTCACAAAATAGTATTTATTCTGCTGCCTGAGGGTTAGCTGTAGCTATCTGACCACCTGGAAGTAATTGGAAACATGCCACTCGCAAAAATACTGCACACCAGCATAAATCTAGAGGAGGTCCCAAGTATCAGCATGTGCATCTGTCTTCTAATGTTTGCAAAAGAGGGTGTTATCAGTACTCAACATCCCATTGGATGGCAAAGTGGGATGTGGAACCAAACTGAGCTTTAGGTTATTCTAAGACAAAGATGCAATAATAAAGAATCTTCCTTTTTTCTTTTTTTCTTTTAGTTTATAAATGTTTTACTGTCCACAGTGACATGCAGCAGATGCCTGAGAATCAACTGATTGTGGAGTTTTAACAATAAAGAGCAAAGACTGTCCTTTCTACATTGTATGCATGCATGCAATATGGTGTAACCTTGGGCCGAAATTAAGAATGAATTATGAACATTATCCTCCGCATCGGAGACTAACATGTAATTTGCAATTCTATAGTCCATAGGTGCCAGGGGAGTGCACACCCCCTGCACTGCCCTTGTGTGCACGTACAGCCCCTCCATGTACAGAACCCTGCCCTAAGTTTCCCAACGTGGAAGGGTGTTGTACAGAATGGCGGATCATAAGTAAGGGTTTAGCCTTACCATACAATCTGCATGCCTCCCGTCCTGCTGTCAGAGATCTCCCTACTCATCATGCTCAGCCCTGGTACCTACATCTCAGTCTGAGGTGAGCGAAGGCCATGTCACCAGGGATCAGGGGACAACTGGTCTCCGGCATCTGAAGCCTTAGCCAGGGAAACCACAAATTCAGAACTTTTCATAGCTTTGGTCAAATGCGGATTTTGTGTCATCCATTGTCATTAAAACATCAATATTGTGGAACCAGGCTGCACAGTCTCCGGCAAAGTGGGCATTTCCCAGTTACCATAATCGTAAAATACTTTTTTGCTTTCTGCACATCTACATGCTATGACCACATGTAAAGGTATCAGTGCAATCCAGCATTCTGATATCTCTTTTTTTCTAAAAACAACTGAAACTGAAATATGTACATGTATGTGTGGCCTGCAATATGTGCATGTATGTGTGGCCTGCAATATGTACATGTATGTGTGGCCTGCAATATGTACATGTATGCGCGGCCTGAAATATGTACATGTATGTAAGGCCTGAAATATGTACATGTATGTAAGGCCTGAAATATGTACATGTATGTGTGGCCTGAAATATGTACATGTATGTGTGGTCTGAAATATGTACATGTATGTGTGGCCTAAAATATGTACATGTATGTGAGGCCTGAAATATGTACATGTAGGTGTGGCCTGAAATATGTACATGTACGTGAGGCCTGAAATATGTACATGTATGTGTGGCCTACAATATGCACATGTATGTGTGGCCTAAAATATGTACATGTATGTGTGGTCTGAAATATGCACATGTATGTGCGGCCTGAAATATGCACATGTATGTGCGGCCTGAAATATGTATATACAAATGTGGCCTGAAATATTTATATGTATGTGCGGCATGAAATATGTACATATATGTGAGGCATGAAATATGTACATGTATGTGAGGCCTGAAATATGTACATGTATGTGAGGCCTGAAATATGTACATGTATGTGCGGCCTGAAATATGTACATGTATGTGAGGCCTGAAATATGTACATGTACGTGTGGCCTGAAATATGTACATGTATGTGTGACCTGAAATATGTACATGTATGTGTGGCCTGAAATATGTACATGTATGTGAGGCCTGAAATATGTACATGTATGTGTGGCCTGAAATATGTACATGTATGTGCGGCCTGAAATATGTGCATGTATGTGAGGCCTGAAATATTTACATGTACGTGTGGCCTGAAATATTTACATGCAGTGCTTTTTTTTGTCACTAGAACGCAACGGAAGGCACCTTTTTCGACAGATTTTCCAAGTTTTAAAATCATTAAAACGATGCATGCGGCTGCTTGTGTGTCGAGTTCGATGCATGCGTACTTTGTCTGCGCTGGTTGTGATGGCACTTCTCGGCTTGTGGTGCTGCTCAGCTTGTGATTGGTCGTGTGGTCACGCGTGAGTTGATGTGAGTTACGGCGCTATTTATCTTACAAAAAAAGCACTGTATATGTATGTGTGGGCTGCATCCAGTCACTGTAACAATTTAGCAATAATCCAACTGGCTCCACATTGTTGGCTATATATTAGTCAAAAGTCTTAAAATAACAATAGCTAAAATAATTTATACAGCTCTTTAATGATTGATTTCTTTATATCAAACAGGTATATTGTTTTTTACAGCTGACTTCCTCTTCATACTAAAACAATTTCAGATAGAGCACATGGTTACTATTTAATCCATATAAAGCACATTATAGAACATTTCCCTTGCAAACAAAGGGTTGGGAGTTCAAGCCCTGGTATAGATGATTGTCAGAACTCCATACAAACTGCTGACTTGTTTCTGGCAAGCAAAATGTTGGGTTAACAATGTAATAGTAGAGATACAGTTTTAGACATTACCTGTGATTTCGGAGGCATTAATCTGACCTCTGCCTCTATACTTATATGTAGAGGTTGATCCATTAATAAGATAAGAGGGATCAGGATTGATGTAAGGGAGAAGCTCGGTCTTTAAAGGATGTGGGACCGGATTCAGAGATGCGTTTTTCCCAAAGTACGCAATTATACGCACGCACGCACGCAGCAAGCCAACACCCACCAACACCTATGACACTCCCCCTCACGGTAGTGCAATCGTAGACTTACACCTCCATAGAGCACCTCTAACTTTACTTGTGTACTTACGAGCGTATATGTATTCCGTACGTGCGATTCAATCTATCCCCGCCCTCAAAGGCTCATTCCTCCACCCACCGTCTTTCATGTAATTTTTCCAGTACGTAACTCAACCACACCCCTCCGTACGTCACTACGCATGCGCAGTTAAAATGTACTTAAAAATACGCATGCAACTCCACGTGAAAAAAACGGATCTGTGAATATGGGCCGTGGTGCAAAATGTCTGAATGACAGAGGTGGAAAAAGCCATTGTGAGGTACAGTGCCACTAAGAACTTACTTGCACCACTAGCAGCTCCTAGGGTTACTTCATGTTCAGAACCAGGCAGTGCAGCATCACTAGAGTTTGTTGTACTTATCTAAGCCTCTGGATTTAAAGCTGTTATAGGCAGTGCTTTTTTGTCATAGAATGCACCGAAAAGGAGTTCCGGCCCCTTTTTTAGATGGATTTTCCGTTTTAAAAGTTTTTAAAGTTTCGGTGGCAAAATCATGAAAACAGTGCTTGCAGGCTGCTTGTGTGTCGAGTCCGATGCATGGGTACTTCGTCCGCGCTGGTTGGAATGGCAATGATCGGCTTGTGGCGCTGCTCAGCTTGTTATTGGTCGTGTGGTCACACGTGAGTTGATGTGAGTACCGGCACCTTTTTTCTTACAAAAAAAGTACTGGTTATAGGTATCATTTTAGTCCCCTAGTCAAGTTATCTGTGGCACAGGCAGAAAGTGAGAGTTGCCTTTAATAGTGAAGGGGCCTGGGGCAAATCCTATTTGGGGCCCAGCATTTCTGGTCAACCCCCAGTGCTGCTACTCCCTGGCAGCATCCTACACAGACCTGCAGCACATTAATGATATACTATAGCAAGAGGCCATGGCTCTCTCTGTAACTGAAGATGGTGGGGCCCAGGTTGTTGACCCAGTTCAAAAACCCTAGGGGCTTTGCTGAAAAAAATATACCTTCATCTCGCATTTAACAGATTACAGGTTGTGGGAAAAGTCTAAATGCTATCAGCACTAGAGCTGATTTTACCCGGTTGCAGTCCCCGGTTAGAATGTCTGATTTCCGAAAGAGGGACATCCGAAAGTTCATTTTCGGATGTCCCTATTTCGAATACCCCTTCAATTCAGAATTTTATTTTCAGAATGGGTGAGTATGCCGATCGGCATACTCACCATTCCGTTTCGGAAACACCACTGCCGCTACCGCAGGACCCGGACCACAGGAAAGGTGAGTAACCACTCCAGGGTTAGGGTCAGGCTGCGGGGAAGGGAGGGTTAGGGTCAGGCGGCAGGGGAGGGAGGGATAGGGTCAGGCTGCAGGGGAGGGAGGGTTAGGGTCAGGCTTCGGGAGATGGTGGGATAGGGTCAGGATGCGGGAGATGGTGGGTTAGGGTCAGGCTGTAGGGAAGGGAGGGTTAGGATTAGGCTTCGGGGAAGGGCAGAGGGTTAGGGTTAGAATTAGGGGAAGGGTTGGGGTAGTTTACAGCCTTACCTTTCGGAGCACCGCGTTCGGTGCTCCGTGGATTGATTGCTATGCCTCATCAAGGTATATGAAAACAGCCCCATCGAAATAGGGACGTTCTTTCCGGGGACCCACACCTAATTTTACCTGGTGACGTTTCCTATCCCACTAGGCAAAGCAGATATTATACAGATTGGACATATGACTAACTGGAATAATGGTGAGGGTTCCAAAAGCCCAAGATTATAAAGCCTACCTAAAATCATGAGAACCCTAAACTGCTCTTCCCCCCTATTCTGGAATAACAAGTATCTAATGCTAGTGCTGGTTACAATATGGGACGATGCGATTTTTTTTTCTTTCATTTCTTTATTCTTACAATTTTTTGCACTTATATGCCATAGAGTGTGTTGGATTTTGGACTGCACAGTTCTACACATATAGCAAATTGAGATCATTTTTTAAACCTCATATGTGCCCTCCATGGGCCAGATTTACTAAACTGTTAGTTTGGAAAAGTGGAGACCAATCAGAGTCTAGCTCTCACTTTCTTTTTACATACTAGAGAATGTCATCAAAAATCTGAATGGTTGCTATGGGCAACATCTCCACTTTTCCAAACCCGCAGCTTAGTAAATCTGGTACCATGTGTTGGAACACTGGATGTGGTCCCTAGGCAGGGCTCAACATTGGCAATACCAAGCCCTCCTCAAGAAATAAAAACTGCTTAGATATCTAGAAGTGTTTTGTTAAAAAGAAATGTTTTATTTTAGTTAGCAAACGCATGTTGCATTTGGCATTAGTCCCTCTCAGCTGCGTTTACTCATTCACCTTATCAAAATACTTGTAGGTTTGCGAATAAGAGAGTCCTTATGAATCTCTGCAGTATTAATGCTTCAGAATGAAGAGAAAATAAAAATGTATGGACGGATTTTAAGTTTTAAAGAATTTCTTACTAAGCACAGCTTAATGTTGTTGCATAATAATAATAAGTCAGTATTTTCCTGCACACAAAAATAGCCAAAAAACATTAAATGTATTATTTTAACTCTAAACTAAGTGCACACATTTTCTCTGTGCTCAGCCTGTGACAAAGTTCACTGAAGTTTAAGTGTAAAGGATAGATTTACTAGGGAGTGGTTTGTAAAAATCACTGTTTATTTCGTATTTTTCTGGTTAACTCGCCCCTTTGGTAAATCTGGCCCTTAGTTAGTTACCTGCCTTCAAGTTGCCAACATCTCTAAATGTATCAACAAGCCAGCCAAGCTACCAAATCAGAGGAAAACGGATCCAACGGTGAAAGAATACCCACATATAAGAATAACACAATACCTGTCATTATGGTAGTTGTCTAGTTCTTTTATTTAATCAAATTCTTTTAAATTATTTTAAATGTTTTATTATATCATAAAACTAATTGAAGAGCCGTAATTTACATCAGCTTTGAAGCTGCACTAAAGTCATCATAGGACCATAACTGTTTACTTATTAGTAATGGCTTTAAGGCCTTTACATACATGACGTGTGACATGCTAATGTTTTATAAATAAAGGTTACTAAGCCTTGGTGATATTCTTTTTAAAAGAATTATATAGCTGGTATTTGATTTTGTTCCTTAATCATTGTTTAAATAAAAATGATTAATTATATAATATTTTATTTTATTATATTATATTAAATTAATTTAATTATATAAAGATAATTATATTTCATTTATAGGTTGAAGGAGTCTATAGTCTTCAGGATTTTGCATTCTCCGCTTTATACCTTTAATAACAATAAACTAGAGCCTTATCGCAGCTCCGCGTTTTGGGTACTTTAGGAAGTTTGGTCCTCTGGGATATCCGTATTTGTAGTCTTGTGTATCCGTTGTTGTAGTTTTTTTTGCATTAGTGGCAGTGATGTCGGAAGCAGAGGGTCTGTCAGGTGTTACCATGCTTGATGTGCAGAAGCTTATCGCCAAGAAAGACGAGATCGAGGCGCAAATAAAGGCTTATTATGAAGTGCTGGAAGATGTACGTGAGTGGCCTGGTAGCTATGTCATGGCTGTACCTGTATCAGGCGATAATTTTATTTAACTTCGGCCACATTAGAGTTACATAAACAGGCCATATAGCCAGCAATGAAAGTAGTGTCCCTTCTTTTGTCACCTCTGCCCTATAGGATTTATGATCCTGGCTTCTTTATTACAATTTTAATTAAAATTAGGAGGGGTTAATATTGCAGTAAATATCAGTTTTAATCTATATTGTATTTATGTTTTGGTGTGTTCATTCCTGTTGTTTTGATATATGTGCAAGTAAAGTAAAAGTAAATTATTCAAAATAACAATGAACTATATACAGTGAATCCTGTTAAAATGTTTATTTTGATGTTTTAAGTGTGTGTGTATATTTTGCAGTGTGTGTGTGTGTGTGTGTGTGTGTATAGTCATATGCTGTATATTTAAGTCGTATAGTGAAATATACTTTTTCAGCAAAAGAATGTTGGATTGGATGGCCCATTGGTTGACATAGAGGGTTATCCCCGAGCAGATGTTGATGTCTATCAAGTACGGACTGCCCGGCACAACATTATCTGTAAGTTTACAAAAAATATTCAATAACCTGCTCCAATAACTTTATTGCTTCCAAGGTAATAGTTTTCTTTTATAACTTCATATTCATCATTTAATTTTAATTCAGCCCTTATTACATATACCCTAAACCAGGCCTAGCCAACCTGTGGCTTTCCAGGTGTTTTGAAAAATGAATGATAATAGTCTTGCATAAATGGTCTTCCAATATGTCTGTCACTGTTGTAAATAAATCATTTCTGTCTATGTGTACTTAGGGGTGTAAAATTACCTCTTGCATTAATCAGGAAAGTGACTCCATTATGTTATGAAGTTACTTATATGACATATTTTGAGAAGTAGATGCAACAAGGATACCTGTGAAAACTAAAATAAACCTAATAAGGAGCCTATTAGCATCGACACAAAGGGCTCCATTTACAAAATGGTGATGCCTTCATTTTCATTAGATAACAATTTTTCACCTGAAAATAGTCTTTATCTCATGAAAACGAAGGCATCGCCATTTACAATGTAATGATCGCCATGGTGATCATTAGCATTAGCACCCCTGAAGAATGGGGGGTGGCTGATCGATTTATTTACTATAATACTATATATAACATTATTTGAAGATGGTGGACTGGATTCACAAACCCACATGTACGCAATTTACGTAACAAAACATTATGTAAAATAGTTACGTGCCTAATCGGAAAAATAGGAACGTAAGTAAAAATGCCGGGGTTGTGAATCTGGTCCGGTGTTGGTAAAAGTATTCCAGTGATCTCCCTCTAATAGCTGTTATTAGGGGGGAGGAAAGGGGGGGTATGTATAGGAAGACCACTGGAATATCAGCCAGCATATCAATAAAAAAAAAATTAAAATATTAGCTTTTTTTTTCATAAATAATATTGTAATACATTTAAATACATTCCCCCTCTCTTCCGCTCACACTAGCAGTCCGCTTCCTTCCCCCTCCTTGTGTCTTCTTTTAGTTCTTTCCTCCCACTTAGTGTATTAGCTCACGTGAGCAGGGCCCTCCATCTTAGTGTTGTTCCTTCCACTCCCCCCTCACTTCGTACCCTCTTGTCCCCCTCTTCTACCCTTTTACCCCATCCCCACCTGGTGGCTCCCTCTCAACCTCTCACTGCGCTCTATCCACTCCTCCCTGATCTGCCAAGCTTGACACCTCATATTTTGCCTTGCGTTCTGTGCTTGCTTCACTTATTGTATTTTTGTGATATTTTTATATTCATATTGTATTTAATATATACTATGCTTTCCAACCCTACACTGTATGTCTGTACTGTAATTTGTTGTATTTTGTACTGGGCTACAGGCACCTTGAGGCGCCTTATAAATAAACGATAATAATAAATACATTTAAATATATATTTTGCCCACTGGAATCTCCAGAGGCGTTCTTTTTCATGTGAACAAGGAACACCAATGGGTATTTCGTTGGGCAAAAGGGAGAAAGGGTAAATAAAGCGTCACTTCGTGTCTCTCTCACTGAAGTTTAAAGTCCCAGCGCATGCACACTGTATCAAAGTTTTCAAGTCCCAATAGTTAGCTACTGTGCATGCGCTGGGACTTTGTTTCCGAGTGGAACCGAGCACCTCTGGTGAAAGAACCGCAGGCAATTGCAGGACCTCGCCGGAGGGGTAATAATAGTAAATGGAGCCCACAAAGTTACTGTAGCCAGACCCTACCCTAAGATTTCCGCACTGTCCCCACATTCACATCCCCACATTCACATTTTGTGAAAAAGCAGAGCCCTGGTGCCATCATTTTTCCCCTGATACCTTCATTTGTTCATAGGTGATATTCTAGCCTGTGTGTACACAGGATGTCCTATTTGTAACTAACCAACCTGGAGCCTGTTACAATTAACAATAAATCTTGCTATATATAAATGAAATGAATGTGTGTGTGTATATATATATATGTTAATATGGACTAGGTGTTGCAAGGTGTGGGGAATTTACACAGATACAAAAAAGACACCCTGGTACTCTTGCAATTAACCAGTAAGATCCATAACATACTATCTTTAAAATAAAAGTCAGAGAAATTTGTTACATACATCTGCAGATATATGATAAACCACCAGCCAATTACAAGGCTTCTCTGTTTTGGTGCTCCTATCTCTAAAATTGTCCCAACTTTGTGTCTTATATCATGAATTTTTTAATTGAGAGCTCATCCAAAGTTGGGACTCTGACAGTTTTAGAGTTAGGACCACCAAAACAGAGACTCCTTGTAATTGGCTGGTGGCTTATCATATATCTGCAAATGTATGTAACTCATTCTCTGACTTTTAAAGATAGAATGTTATGGTTTGTTGCTGCGTGATTGCAAGAGTGCCAGGTTTCTTTGTATTTGTGTAAAACCCCCTTACCTTGAGCACCTGCATTACATTACCTTATAAATTGATATGAGCAACCTCCATCTTGGATGTATATATATATTACAATACATTTAAAGAGCTGGAGATGTGTTATAATGTCCTTACATTTCCTGCTGAGTTATATGTAAACTATTATTTTTTGTTACTAGTAGTTTAGGCTTTGCATGTGAATGTTACCAAAATGTAATCAGAACATGTGTCTAGGTCTACAAAATGATCATAAAGCCATCATGAAAGAAATTGAAGAAGCTTTGCACAACCTACATGCACGAGACAAAGAAAAGAGGCAAAAGGATGAGACAGAGGCCCAAGCCGAAGCACGTCAACACAACAAAGCATTACCTGTGCCTTTTGCCCGAGTGGATACAGTCACTGCCGGGTCTCCAGCCAGTATATCAGTAAGTGCATCCTATATATAGTTCTTCTGTCCAATTGAATTTAGGCCCTACCAAAGCTCTTTGTAGCTATAGCATCTACAGATTGAAGAGTTTGGGGGATTTTTTGCTATAAACCACTTTCTATAGGACTGTTCTTATTTGTATAATAAACCCAAAGTAGCTCTTCTGGTTTACATTGAATTTATGCAACTTTTGAAGTGGTTACATAAAAAAGCCAGAAAACTTAAGAAAAAGGAAAACTTTCACATAAGAGAATATGTGAAAGATAGGCAACAATATGATGTGGTATAAACCGGATTATGAAAAATGATGCACTGTGTTTTCATTGATTTGTTTTATGGTAACCAATTTAAATCGTATAATGCTAAAATACAGGACACATTTACAGCTGAGATATGGGACCATCTTAGTAGGAAACATGGTTTCAAAGGAGCTGAGATAACCAAAAATATGTGCACAGTGTAAATGTCACACACAGACTTGGGTCCAGATTTACTAAGCTGTGGGTTATGAAGGAGAGGGGAGTTTGCCCATAGCAACCAATCAGATTCTAGATCTTATTTAACTATTGCATTCGTGAGAATGTCAGATAGAATCTGATCGGTTGCTATGAGCAAACTCTCCACTCTTTTAAAACCCACAGCTTAGTAAATCTAGACCATGATCACTAAGTTGCCTGTAGTTACTGAGGAATGTTTTGCATTATGTTTGTAATTTACAGAGTCCTCAATATTCCAGATAAACAGTCCATACAATTATGTATATCTCAAAAACTCATACTTGCCATAAAAATAAAAGATCATGTTTCAAATCAAAAGACAATTTGACAGATTCAATCTTTCAAGTTAATCTACACACTGAGAGACTTTTCTTCAAAAGTTAAAGGCTTTTACATTATGCAACTTGTGAATTGTTACTACTGTTTTGACAAGATATACAAACAAAATATATAGGAATGCATACCTGCCTTGTTCCTTCTCTCCTGTGACTAGGGGATTGTGAGATTTTTATTGGGTGAATGGAGAAATAACACATCAGACTTACTTGGTTATAGTTTATTTATATTTACTGTGATATCACCAACACACATATATTACTCTAGTGCTGCATGCCTGCATATATATTTAGTATTTCTAGTTTCTATTTTGGAGCCTATTCCTATTGTAGGAAGAGGAAGGGAACCGCACATATTTCCAGAAATGTGTATCATTCTTGTTTTGACAAGATGTTGCATTGGGAGTAAGGACTCAGTTTATGACATGCACAATTCTGTTGTAATAATGAGAGCAAGTGGTAAACTCTAGAATAAGAGAATCTTCTGTAAAGAGACATTCTAACATCTGGTCTTCATTGTAGATGTTTGTTCCATTTGACATCTGTTATAGAATGGGAAGCAGCCATTTCTTCTGTAGTCACAGCTCCCACCAACACCATGATTTATTTTCTTACTGACCTAACTACAACCATGTGGGAAATTCTAAATTTGTCTAAAGCACTAAGAAAAGGTTTTTTTCAGAAAAAAGACCCAAAATTGCCACTAATCAAGTCAATAGCAAATCATTTTTCTCTTGCCTAGCACAAGTTAGAGATTGTCTAATTGTTGTTTGTTATTTTATTGCTGTTGACTACTGTACTAAAATGCATAATTGGTAAATGAAGAATTAACATAATACTTTGCTGTTGAGTCAGTCTATAAAGCAGCAGCTTGAAAAATCTAAATGTGGAAGATGCAATATGTGGCAACTGCTGTGTGCATTTATACGAACTCCATGTTTTCCTGATGTAGATCAGCTGATAACTTTTACAAACAAGAAAATCTGCTTTGCAAATACATTTGTTATTTTTGTGGGGTTTTTTTTTAGAATAACTACTTATACATTATGTGTTATACTACTTTATTTTAAGCACATTGATTTAATTGGTTTTCCTATTTTCTAAATTAGGGGCTCCAGGTCGGGGATGAAATAGTTGCTTTTGGATCAGTAAATTTGAACAACTTTCAAACACTCCAGAATATTGCCGCTGTGGTGAAACACAGCGAGGGGGTAAGTGTGTGTCTCAGACAGCTTTTATCACTCTTAGCTCGTTTTAAGCTGAAATTCTAATGCTTTTTCTTTTAAACAAGTTCTTTCTCATGACTGACCATTTATCTACCGTCTTCTGCGAGGACGGCTAAGATATACGCCATTGCCAGACTCACAGCTGACGTGCTGTCACTTAGTGATTGAAGAGCACGATATCAGGGACCCTCTCCACTGGAGTAACTGACATGATGGCATAGTCGTTGTTCCTGAGCTTACAGCATTAACAGAATTACCTGATCTCAAAACTGGAGATACATTTAGGGGTTTTTTATGTGACTCCATTGACATCACTTTCTCAGTCTGGGATCACACCTATGCAATTATGGGGCTGATCACACGGTTCCAGACCATTTGGAATGACATGGAGTGTGCACACTCACCCTCTTGATTCAAGAAAAGTGATCGGATGGTTTGTTTTAACAAAACGTCCTAAAGCTCTCAATCACCATCCGGCTTCTGTCTCGGTCTACTGTGCTGCGTAGGTGGATCTCTGTACAGTGTGTATGTAGTCACAATTTTTTCAGCAGATGAGGCCAGATCCAGAACTCCGCTGTCACAGTGGTTGGAGCTCCGGCCGCAGTGGCAGCAGAGGTCCGATAGCAGATCGCCACATGATCCTCGCACACACGAGACTTCCAGCAGCAGGACCCTGTCTTAACATATACGCATAGGCCTCATTTTCTGTAAGTAAGGATCATACATAAAGGCTTAGCCAAGCCCTTACTGTATGCTCTCAATACCTCCCCCTCTCATCATGCGTACATGTCCCACCCCAGTGCCAGAAAGTCTTTCAACACGGAAGCCTGAATGCTAAGGGTTCCATCTCCATGCTTTAAGCCTTATACTTCTGCATGTGCACTTGCCATTTGTCGTTGTTTTGTGCTCACTTGGAGTGGAAACCAATCATAAATGGTGAATCTGGATCCGGTAAAAGGTTATCCATAGCATAAGAAATATAAGCTTAGGTCAGTAGTTTCAAACGCCGCCACAATATATTATTTTCTCATATTGTCTTTTCAGAAACCTTTAAGTGTGACAGTTGTTCGAGATGGAAAGTCTGTTCATTTGGGACTCACACCGCAGCGATGGAGTGGAAAAGGGCTTTTGGGGTAGGTTGGAAAGGGCAAGTTTATTATTGTGACAGTGTTATTTTAAGAACATGAGACATTTATATTTGCTATTCTATGCATGCCTCTGTTACGCTCCTCATCAATACACACAAGTGTATAAACCACAGTGATATAGTTGAGACATAAAATGTTGCCTGGCTTACACACACCCCAGAAACACTGTGCAGTCATTTATTTTTATCATCATCAAAACGCAATATCAGAAGCCATCTTGTTCCCCATGTAGTCTTTCTTTCCAGTACTTGAACCTTTGGTATTAGACTTCAAATGCAACTATATAATTAATATAAATGTTCATTATTCTTTCACAAAAAAAGAATTACACTTTATTTAACATACTTTTGAAATTGAATGAATGAATTAGTAAAAACGTACATAAGCATTTCATAATATAAGGGAGGTGTGCATTTTAAACGTTTACTGATAAAAGAGCACATAATGATGGCTGGTAATGGGCAGTTATAGCTGGCTTTTATATTTTTGGGCAGCAAAATGAGTATACACAGTGGCATGATATATGGAGGATGTGAAGAGTAAATTTATATACAACCAAATCAAAAGTTGTCTTTTTTCATGGTTTGTTTTTTCTTGTTCCCTCAGGTGCAACATCATTCCAATAAAAAGATAAAATTGCCAAACTTGTCTTATTCTAGAGCATTTTACTCAAGTTGTGGATCTCTGCAGAAGCTTTACAGTTTGGTCAGATAGACGGGATCTCTACATAATGATTGCCTGCTTTGGGAATTGGACTTTACTTAGATGTGTTTATTTAAACAAAATAAAATTATTTTTACAGTTTTTCCTTTTTTGCATAGATAGTAAGGTATGGCCGTCACAGACGGCAGCCATTTTGTATGCTAAGCAAGATTTGTATGAATTCAACCCTTTAGGTCACAAACTGATTGAACCATTGTAATTTTAGAAGCAGTCTTCAATGAAGAATTGTTTTACTGCACACAAAATGGCCACATCTGTCTGCAAGTTGTTCAAGCACCCTCTTTTTGTGGATATGTAGCATTTATTTCTGTCATACACATTGCTTGAAGAGCATATAAAAATGTTTTCTGGAAAAATACACCTCACACTGATTTGTCATTTTCATATAATTTTCAGTTTGACAATTTTCACTATTCCAAGTTATTAAAGTGCTTCAAGAGGAGCACTCTATGCACTTAGATTATGCAAACTTAATAAAGTAAATAAAACAAAGTTTTCAAGCGTATATGTGTCCTCTTTATGTAAAAATTGAGACGAGTAAATCCTTACAGTTAATGATAGTGAAATTGTATTGTTTGAGAGCTCGCAGCATGGGCTATACAGTAACTGCTATGTATATGTTTTCATATCTAAGCCCACAGTGTTATTACTCCTTCAGGATGCACTCCGATCATATATGTTTCAGATATATATATATCTAATTGTGTGATTAAAAAAAATCAAATAAAAAAACCCCAAGGTGCCAGAGCATCCTAAGGATACTGGTATTTTGACAAATTAAAACTAAAAAGGCTCTCTGTTGGTGCAAAACTTGATTAGCTGCCGTACTTGGGGTCTGTGCTTATTCCCTACAGAAGGAGCAACTGTCCTCCAACTTACAAGATAAAAATAAAGGGCACGGCACTCAAAAGAAAAAAAGTTTTTTTTACATGTGTTAGTATTAATGAAAGGTATTGGCAATCTTATTTCTTCTATTAACAAATTTTTATTCACAAGAAGATATTAAAACACAATAAAATTAAATCACAGCAACTAATATAAAATTGCAATCTATTAGAGTTTTACACTTTATATTTAATATTCCGAAGCATTACTTTGATGGTTAATAGTGTTAAATAGCTCTCAGGTCGTGTCTTTTTTTTAATGGTTCATAGTTCTCCACTAGCTCTTAATTGCACATGAAACAGTATGAGGTATAGGTTTTACTTCCCTTAAGTCCTAGTGCCCGCGATAGGAATACCCGATAGTCTCCTGCTCACAAATTGACTATCTCCACGGTAAGTTTTTCCTCCTCTTCTGGTGTCTGCATGGAGAGCATTGCACTAAAAGTTATTGGACCGTATTCACGGATCTGTGTTTGCGTGTGGTTGCACGCGTATTTTTAGGATCGGATGAACTGCACATGCGTAGTAACTTTTTCCATGCACATTATGTAGTATTTATGCACGTAAGTACTTTTTGCACGGATTTGTGAATCACACTGAGAGACATACGTACGGAGGGGCGTGGATTTTATCCGGTCGGTAGAAGTTATGTGGACTTGGGTGGGGGAAGCATTTATATGGGCGCTTACTTACATAAGTGGAGAACTATGAACCACTTAAATATAGACCTGACTTGAAAACTATCTAACACTATTAACCATAAAAGTAATGCTGTCGAATATTAAATATAAAGTGCAACTTTATATTAGTTTGATTTAATTTTATTGTGTTTTAATATCTTCTTTGTTCATAGAAGAAATAAGATTGCCGGTACCTTTCATTAATACTAACACATGTAAAAAACTATTTTTGTTTTGAGCGCTGTGCCCTATATTCTTATCGTGACAAATGGTCAAACAAGTGGACATGGGAATGAATTATGCTTTCCATTTTCATAGTCATTTGGGTAGTGTTTTGGTCGGGACACTTTTACTTATCATTAGGGAGTGTCCATTTTATTAAGTAAAACAGTGTGGTCTTATCAAATGTTAAGACACCACCCTTTTGACCATTAGGGTGAACACACTCCTATAATCCCACACCACACATAAACTCTGCACACATGACTTCATAAAGCTAAACTACACCCATTCAACCTTTGAAGGGACCATGCCCCTACAAAACTTGACTGAAGAACCTTAACACTCCCAAACGACTTGTGACTTACATAACCTCATAGAGCTTTAAGGCTTCAAAGTTAGACCATGCCCATTTCAAATTTGAATGGACAAGGACCTTACGCAACTTTACTGAAGACCTGATCACACCCAGTCTCGGGGTATATAAAGGGGGCAGAGAGGTGACAGGTCATTCCTCCTTTTTGGTGCTGACTGAAGACTAGAATGCCTTCTCGCAGAAAGACAACTAGGGGCCTCACTGAAAAGATGAAAAAGACATACAAGTCGGGGCTGTAATAATAATACAAAAAAAGAAACAAACAAAAAAGGAGTACGACAAAATCATTAAAATAATCATAAAAAAATACAATCATACAATCGAATTGCATTCTTTAATAAAAGGAAGTATTTGAGGCAAAGGTGCTGATTCTAACCTGAAAAGCCGGGAGCCTCCCAAAATTCTGGCAGTTCTCCCAGTATCCCGGTACAGCAGGCAAATGTCCCACAAGTCCTGGCTGTCTCCCTGTCATTACAGCAAGTGTAACTAGGGATGGGCGGGACTTTGATGGCGTGATTTTTGTCATCAAGCCCCGTCTACCCACAGGAACACTCTGAATTGCAGTAGTGACAGGGGGTGGGGCTTAATAACACAATTTGTATAAATAGCGTCATTAAGCCCCGTCCCCACATCAGCATCTATTTTATCCCTCCAAGATCTCCTAGAACCTCTAGGTGGTACTTCAAATGTCTTATTTGCCAGTGGACATCCATCCAGTTATCTCTGTGGGGTCCCTTCAAAGGTCATATAGGCATAATGCATTACAGCTTTATGAAGTTGTAAGAGAACTTGCTGATGGTATGTGGTCTGGTTATATAGTAGGTGTAGCTCTGAGTCATTTGGATGTAATTAATCCAATAAGTACTATAATAAATAAAAGGAATATTATGGTCTGGGAATGGAACACTATATACCTTATATAGAGGTATATAGAATTCCATTCCCAGACCCTAATATACACCACATAAATTATAGTATATGCCATTCCCAGAACCCAAATAATACATATTAGTATACATTAGTGGTCAAGACATAGCACACTACATAAAGTACATATGGGATATTTTTGGGGTCTGGGAATGTCATATACTATAATATATATGGGAGATATTAGAAGTCTGGTAATGGCAAATTATATACTGTATGTAGTGTGCCATTGCAAGACCCTAATATATCTCATATATATTATAGTATGTAACATTCCCAGACCCATAAAATATTCCACATGTACTTTATATAGTGTGTCATGTTCAGACCCCTAATTTATCCCTGGTGTTTTAGAGGTGAGATAGATTAGGTGTTGTCAATAGCAGCTTCTTCCATCTGTGACCGGCTTCGGATCCGCACGCTTTGTGACACGCGCATCCCCCCCTGAAATGCTGGTGGAGCTGCTGCACTTTCACAGTAGTTCCATATTCAGCAGACTTCGAGCCGTGTAGGTGTGGCACACACAGCCTGCCACAGGTGGAAATTGCTTGGGTGAAAACTTCACAGAGGGGTGGCAATTGGTATGGGATGCCTAATGCAGGAGTTGGAGTCAGTACTTTGACCCAGGTAGCCTGTTCAATGAGTTGATGTAAGTGGCAACATTTTAAAAATAGTTAGCAGCTTAGAAGCATTGGGATGAAACCAATGAGAGGTGGTCCAGTTGCATCCTGGCAACAGCCCATAAACAAGAACCTCACTGGACAGCCACTTACCTCATAGGTGTCCATTTACCTATGGATGTTACACTGCATGATTATTTTGACTCTACATAAAGAGTGTCGCAGACCCTCCAACATGACCCCCTCTATTCGGTACATAATACTCTGCTTCTGCTCTTCCTTCTTAAAATGATTGCAGTCACCTGTGTTATACTCATTATTTGAATAGAAAGGTGTGTAACACAGGTGACTGCAATCAGAGATTAGGAAGGAAGAGCAGGAGCAGAGTATTATGTACCGAATAGAGGGGGTCATGTTGGAGGGTATGGTGTTGTACCATATGATCATCTGGGCACCACATACAGGATTATTTTGTTATATGTGCATAATTCTGATATTAAACTATTGTGTATTTTATTTTTTTTATACAGCATTGTATGCTTAGTAATCTATGAATTTAGCATAATTGCATATCCTCAAGAATCATAACAGAAGGAACTGTTACTAGATTTTGGCCTGTATAAAGAACTCTTGCAGTTCTAGCTGGATGGACACGATGTCAAGCCAAAATCCTCTTGACTAAGTATAGGTGAAAGGGGTTTTTATAGTATATAATGACAACAATAGCTCTCAAAATATATTTAATTCTTAGTGTTAATGTGTTAACTCCTTCTTCACATTCCTAAAGAGTTCTGCACAAATCTTCTTCAAACAATTTATTATACAATAGAACAGTTTCATTGATGGGTTCTATAAACATATAAAACCCTTCTGAAAGATCACAGATCTATAAGACTAATGCTTCCCCTCAGTAACACAGAATCATTTAATACATGTATGCAATTGCTCTTTCAACTAAACATGAACATCCCTAAAAGTGGGAGTACACACTGATCGTGTATTAATAGCATGTTACCCGGGAGGTTAAGCTTATTATTTCTTCTCTATCTTTTTTTGCTTTTGAAATGTTACTGATTACTAGATTTTACAGTAAACAGCATTGAGAGTTTTTAAAGTATAAAGCTAGTAGCGTAAATGATGGTTTAATGAACAAATAATGCGAACATTTATATAAATATTTTATTGTGAACGCAGGAAGTTGAAACTGCAATTCATATACTGATATATTGATATTGATATATTGACATAGGAATGTCCTCGCCTCCTCTCTGATTACAACTTCACCAGAAATCCTAAAGACGTAAAGGCGTTAGTTATTTGCGACAGAGTCTTCAGTGTTGCCATAGGAACCTCGTATGGTTTACTTTTAGTTGCTAGGTAACGTGATCGGAGCCTGGTGTACGGGTCGGCTGTAAGTAGAATGTATTAATAACTTTAATTATAAAAGCTGACTGTTGCTGTGCAGGAATGGGCATGTATATTGCGGTGTACTGTACAGCTAGGCATAGTGCAATCGATATAAAGATGTTTCTGAATATTGCTATAACAATTAACAAATGATGATAAAAAGGATAGTAGTCGTTCTTTCTTCGCCTATTTTTTCTAATAATATAATGCATCCATGTGTAATGAATTAATAATTAAATGATTTACTGAATATTTGTGCCCCTATCCTCTAACTGTTTTGTATAAAAAGTTTAATAACTATATGTGCTTTCCAAACTGGCATGTTGACATTAGACTTCAGTGATGCGTCCTTTATACATTTACATTTTGTAATATAATTTGTGTCTTTCTAATGATCTAGTACTGGCCACATTTTGCAGCATTTATCTAAGGGTTCTCCTTCTAATGCTTCTTAAGAATGTAGTTCATGAATTTATACATATTTACTACATTTACCACATATTTATTACTTAATCATAGAGGATCAGATCCAGAGTTTGAAAATTAGAAGCTGATCCAGAGCTTAAACATTTTTATAGGTGTAAGTGCAGACTTGAGCAATCCCATGTTGAACTGCAAGGGTAGGAAAATTTTAATTGTGAAAGCAGAATTAGAGCTGAGAGGTGAAATTTCTTAGCTCATCTCTTTTCTATAGATTAAGCATAATGGGCCGTATTCAGACCTGAGAACATGAGGCCACTCACCCACACAAGGCGTAAGTAGCCTAATTTGACTGGAGAGCACATGCGCCCTTCAAATGTTACGCTAGTGTTACAATAGTAACACTAGCGTGGCAAGTATCATATGGAACTTTCTTACATACGAGCCCATTTCATATGAAATGGGCTGTGCTTCCCCTCCGCTCGCTAAAGTGGGTGGGGAGAAGCATGCTAATTGTACATCCACACTTGTGTGGAGCAGCGGTCGTACGATTTACTTAAGGCAGACTTATGGCAGCGTAAGCTGTCATAAAGCCCACACGAGAGAAGGGAGTGACAGGGGGCATGCACTCCCCCCTCTCTCTGTCGGACAGACAGACCCCTGCATGTACGGAAAGCATGCGGGGGTCTGGATCCGGCCCAAAGCTATGCAGTAAGTGAGTTCTATGTGCAAAATTAAAGTATTTTTCCTGCATGCAAAAGAATTAAAATTAATTAGCGCCCCTTACTTTGCAAGGGTGTGGGTCCCCGCTTAGAACGGCCCTATTTCGGTAGGGCCATTTCCTTTCAGCCAATTTTGAACTGGCTGGGTTTTCGATTGCATATGCCTCGAGGAGGCATTGCAATCAATCCACGGAGCCCCAAGCTTTCGGTGCTCCGAAAAGTAATTTTAAAAAAGTCCCCCACTCCTTTGCCTTATTCTAACCCTAACCCTCCCCTCTCACTACCCTAACACTATTTTCCTGGCAGCCTGACCCTAACCCTCCCTTCCTGGAAGCCTGACCCTAACCCACCATCTCCCACAGCCTGACCCTAATTGTCCCTTCCCTGCAGCCTGACCCTAACCCTCCATGTCTCGCAGCCTGACCCTAACCCTCCTTCCCCTGCAGCCTGACCCTAACCCTCCCTACCCCACATGGAAAGGTTACTCACCTTCCCTCGGTCCAGCGATAACAGCGGCGGAAGGATGTTGGTGGCGGCGGAATTTCCAAATGTGAATGGGTGAAGTATGCTGATCGGCATACTCACCCATTCTTTAAAAAAAGTATGAACTGGTAAGTATTCAAAATAGGGACATCTGAAAACAACATTTTCGGATGTCCCTATTTCGGAATTAGGAGCTTCTAGCCGGGGACTGAAACAGTTTTGCAAAACTTTTTTAGCTGAGCTATACACTTACACCTGTTTTGCCCTTACTCTTAAACTCTGAATCAGAGAGGAAAGTAACACCTGGGCAAAACTATGTTGATTTCAAGGGAGCCATATTATATCATATCTTCGCAGGACATACAGCTCTCCTCGACACTAAACAAATGCTCTGATTCCCGGTAACAGGATTTCTCTCGGGCTGCACCCACTCTCTGGAATAACCTTCCTAGCCCACTAAGACTATCCTCTACTCTCCAAACTTTCAAGCACTCCCTTAAAACTCACTTCTTCAGACAAGTTTACCAAATTCCTCAACCCACTTCCTAATAGAGTTTATCTATCCTATTTACAACTACTGTGTTATCTGGATCTCCTTTTATGATTAACACAAACTTGGACATTTTCTCTCCATACTAAAATTCCCCTCAGTTCTGCTACTAACACTGCTGTGTGACTGGATCATACAGAGCACTGAGCTCTTTTACCATGCAAGCTGGCTGGTCTGTTATGTAATATAGAAAACTTGCCGTTATGTGTCAATCCCCAATATCCTATAGAGTGTAAGCTTGTGGGCAGGGCCCTCTTACCCAGTGTGTCTGTTACCACCCAGTCTTTTTATAATGATTGCTAAAATGATAAAGTGCTGCAAAATCTAATGGCACTATATAAAAACCTGTTAATAAATAAATAAATATTAGAGTTGAGAGGTGGCGTTTCCTAGCCCAAGTCTAAATAACAGTTTAAAGTAAAGCTGGTCACTATCTGTGTACGGTAGGCAAAAGCATATATCCCTGCATGCACAGAATACAATCAATTTTAACCCCCCCTTAAATCTACATGGTTTTACCCAGGTGTAACTTTCCTCACTTATTTTCAAACTCTGGATCTGATCCAGAGTTACTGGATTATTTGTATTTAATTAAAGTAAAGTAATTCTGTACAATGCAGAGCACAATGTCTGAAGGCAATGGTGAAACCCAAGATGACATACTACCAAGTGATGTCCCCGACAAAGATGTCCCAGTTGAAGATTGTGATACATTGACCACAAATCATAATGAAGATCACAGAATGTCTCCAGACATGACTGAGGATTTTCAAGTCGAAGAAGTGAAAAATAATGAAATGGAACAAGTGTCTCTTAATGAAAGTGCTGCCAATGCTACACCAGAAAATATCATATATAATGTAAGTGGTTAATGGCGTATGTATGACATACAGGTTCTCAGCAGGTCACACGTGTCCTGATATTGATTTGAATGATGTGTAACACAGCACTTGATTGTATGTCTCTCTAATCAGGAATCTGATTGTCCACAAGAAAACATTTTAATAATCCAAAATGTGCAAAATTTAGCAGAACTGTCAACTGGTGATAAACAGTAAGAATTAAACCCGCATTTCCAGGAAAATCAAAATGGGTTTCCAGCTTCCACTTCTGACAGCCTGGTAATGTAACTGTCATATCGGGATTTTCAATGTACTTTTTGAATTATGACACATAAAATCATGTTATATCCTATCATTCAGGATGAGAATGCATCTTGCAGAATTGCTTACTTTTTATTAAGTGGCTGATTCCAGAGCCAATTCCCTGTGTTTGTCACAATGCAGAGAACCTGATCTGCCAGTGTATGCATCTGTGTGCTGAGCGCTAGTGTAAAGATGTGCGCCACTACGTTTTAATGGGAATCTGAGAGTCTCTTTGCAACTGTGTGCAGATCTGTAACCAGAAATCCTCCACTAACCAAGGGCTGGGGTAACTGCCTGATGGGGGAGTTGCACACAGTTATAACACAGCACTACAGACCTGACACCCGTCAGATGAGCATTAATCAGTTTAATAAAACAGTGGGCTCTATTTACAAACTTAATAAAATAAGTTTTTAACAACACTGGAATACACTATAGTATTCTGGATTCATTTTTAAATATCTTTTTATGATTTTTGCAAATAGCAGAACATTGCTGCATATTCCAGCATGCTGCTAATACATTTTTAATATATAGAAACATTTTGAGGGGGGTTTACTTTCTTGCTTTCATATGAAACCTGTAAATTGTATAGACAGCTACACTGGTTATCACACTATTTTCCTATACATATCCATTTGCAAGGTTTAAATGTGCACTCATGCTCTGTAATTCAGAGTCCCTACTCATGGAGCTGTGCCATGCAAAAACTCTGGATCAGGCCCCTTTTGAGGGCAGTTTGCTGAGGGTGGTGGGAGACCTATGTTAATGTATTGGTGGGTATGTAGCTTTAGGTTATAGATGTGTTTGTTCAGAGCTGCTATCTGTAATTGTGTCCTGGTACTAAAATAGCTGCTTCCACCTCTAAGGATTCAACACAGTGTGACGTCACTGGAGTGTGGCGGACCCAACGGTCTGACTAGCAGTTGTCTGATGCGCAGGGTGGGCTTGTTCTCAAGAAGCCCTCCCTACACATCAATCTGCTCTTGTTGTGTTGTTGTGCCTGGGACAGTGTCATTGCTGGTACCCCCCTGATGTCTTGTGTGTGTTTGTGTATCATCCTATTATGCATTTTTCACTATTTCTTATATTAAAATATTGCTAGCAGGATGCTACAGATGAACAGATTGTGCACGAGGAACAAGATGATCTGCAGAAGGGGAATCTTCTAGAGGAGTCATCTGATGTTTCTGATCATAATCAAACTATACAGCTAAGTGCCACAGACAGTAAGAGATCAGCTGAACAAAACGCAGTTCTCCCATTGTCTGAAAATGAGAATGGACAGGAGGAGGTAGAAGGGACAGCAGTGAACCAAGAAAGTCCACTAGTTGAAGACTCACTGATTTACACTGCTACACCAAGGACTGTGTTTGAAGAAAACTCAGATGATACCGGTAGACCTCTTGTGAGTATTGCGAGGATCACTAAACTGGGTCATTTTATCCAAGTATTTACTTTTTATTATAACCATGAGAGTAAGTCATTTTACACTTTAAAGATAATTCTATCGCTTTAACATTCTGTAGCTGTCTAACTTTTATCTGACACACTTTTCACCCAACCTAATAGAATAATTTACACATGTAAAGATGAGTAAAGTATTGGAAATAATATCAGTATCCCTGTAGTTACAAATGCATTTATTGATCGTTGATGCCTAGTTTAAAGGGATCCAAACTGTGTTTATAACAGGTTTCCCATATTCTTTGTTGTTTTATATGTATAATAATAATAATAATAATATGCTTAGCACACCCTCACCGTACTATTTGCATACCTCTCCCCTCACAATTAGTGTACAAGCCTGTCCCTCTGTTGATAAATGCACAGTACCCTGGATCCTAATCCATGCTTGGAATGATTATCTGTCTATTGTAGGGAAGCTACAATAAAACAGCTACCGGAAAAGCATGATAAAAAATGTAATTGCTAAAATTTCTGCTTTTGTCAGTAATGAACACAAAATATGTGTTTGTTTTTTGTACAGAATTTGGCATGGTCTTTTGGCATAAATAGCAATATCCCAGTTTATAACCTGCAAGCTGAAGAAAACCAAGTGGCTGTATATGTATGTGCGCACACAGCAGTGATCCATGACTTCTCTCTTAACAGACAGCGGCACCTACAGGTAGGGGGTGGGGATCAGTAATATTGTGTGGTGCACCTCAGTTCTTTGTTATTATGGCTCTTATAACTCAGGTCAGAACTGTCAGTAGAGGCAGTAACTAGGCACAGCTTCTAAATGTATGTTTTATAGTGATATATCATATGGATACAGTATAATTACCTTCATTGTCCAAATACACAAATTAGTTTCTGTAGTTTGGGTAAAATGTTCATATGACAGAGAGTTGTGTTAACCAAATAAAGAGCAGTTGCAGGTATCCTTTGTGTACAATATGTGTCTGTGCTACTGGCTATTTCTAATAATAATCAATAAGCATATAGGACCATTTTCACAGATCCGTACCTAACTCACCCGTCCTGCCCCTATCAAACCCGTTTTTAGGTACCTTATGGCAGTGTTCCCCAACCTCAGTCCTCAGGGACCACTAACAGTGCATGTTTTCCAGGTCTCACTGCTGGAGCACAGGTGTGTTCATTACTAACTGACACATTTTAAATTATATTTTAATATTCTTTAAGGAAACCTAGAAAACATGGACTGTTAGTGGTCCCTGAGGACTGAGGTTGGGGAACACTGCCTTATGGCACTTAACTATCCGTGAAATGTCCGCACAGACATTGGCTCTCCCCTCCCCCTCCCACTTCTACCTAAGCACACCCTGAACATTACGCCGCCTCTTTCTACTGAAAATACTCTGTGCGGTCTTAAAGACCTACCTATTATGTAGATTGAGTAAATGACCAACCACGCATGTGAGGTAGGTCATTTACTAAAGATCCCCACCTAGAAAGCATTTGCTTCTTAGGTGTGAATCCAGTCCATAATGTTCAGGATTGCTCATAGACAAGTCTGATATCCCAGGCTACAGAGTGCTCCTGAATAAGACAAGTCTGAGATCCCAGGCTACAGAATGCTCCTGAATAAGACAAGTCTGAGATCCCAGGCTACAGAGTGCTCCTGAATAAGACAAGTCTGATATCCCAGGCTACAGAATGCTCCTGAATATTATTGTCAGGAGTTCTGCATATGCTTCTTTATTTTATTTGCATCATTGTGCTTCACCAGGGACACTGTAGCTGTATTTCCTGTATGTGTGTGAGTGAGGACAGACGGTGGATCATTACAGCTGATGGAGGTCCAGAGAGTCTCATCATTGTATGGGATTCATTTTCGGGGTACGTCAACTGTAATTTTTATATGAGTTATATGTTTCACTGCCTTCTGCTGAATCTCTCTTTGAATGAAGTTATCTCGCCTGCTCATATCTCATGGCACGTCCAGAATCCATGTAAAATTGTTACTCAGACTTTGTTAGGTAAGAAAGCTGCCCTCACACTACAACAAGCTTACAGTGTGCTTTGACTTAAATACAAGGAGCAGACTCTATACTCATATGGTATATACACTGACAGTAAAGGACAAGGAAAAAAGCTTATCCCCTCCTGGAACCATTTTTACAGATACACATGATTACTTGTGTGTTGTTACATTTTAATACTGTCAATATTGTTATAATATAACCAATAAACTCAATTGTACAAGTTGAGGTACATTGACATGGAAGTAATTTGAAATTAAACAAATCTCTTAAATGAAATTATTTTAAAAATTAGTTCTGTGCATAGTATCAAACAAATATATATAGTTCAGTATGTTTTGCACTTTCTTTGTTATCATTCTCTTGGTAACGTAGTTTATAATTCCGTAATTCCGTAGTTTTAATGAATCACTTTACCTATACCCTGATCACCAGACAGTGTGTGTTTCTCTTGCTGTTATAATGAATGTTCTGCTAAACATAGTTAATATATGTGATATAGCTCAGTATGTCCAGTGGAATGTTGTAATATGATTTATGTTATCTAATTTTTTTGCAGCATTCCTGTCCACACTATATTCCATAGTCATCCAGAAGGGGGAGTATTTGCTGTAGCTATGTCTCGGAATGCAAAGTACTTGGCATCTATTGGAGGAGAAGCAGTTCAGGTGTTAGAATAATTCTTATATGTATAAATCCCTATTTTCAAATCTTGATCTAAGCTAAAATATCTACTTAAACCTTGACAGATTTTTCTTTTAAATATGTGTGTATGAGTATTTATGTTATTCACTATATTATGTATAATATTTAATACCTTTCTGATGGTTATACATTTTTAATATAATATTTTAGCTGCTACCTCTTTTCTGTTGCCAGAAAGTCTGCGTCTGGGAATGGACCACCGGTTCTGAAACACCAATTTGTAGTGCACAACTTAATGCACAGTTTGGCCTTCAGGTAAGAACCACATCAGAAACTTCTTGTTGTCAGCATAACACCTGTAATGTCTGACTGCACAGTGCCTAAACACCCAGCCATATCTAAATCCATCAGATGCATTTTATAATATTATTACAGTGTATCTGTACATAGCTGAGCATTTTCAGTTAATTTGATTTGATATAGTTAATAGATCACTTATTAGGCTAGATTTACTAAACTATGGAAAAGGAAAAGTGGAGATGTTGCCCATAGCAACCAATCAGATTCTAGCTGACCTTCTCTAATATGCAATAAGAAATTGAGACATAGAGGCATGCTAAAGAGGCATTCTAGACGGCATTAGGCATTCCACATGTATCTATCTGCGTGTGGACGGAACACAGATCCACGTGGATAACTTATGGTAAGTTTATGGACGCATCTCGTCCAGTGTCCACACTGTGGTCCGGATTCACAGTTACGTAGTTTTCGTCCTACGTACGTTGGTTTAATAATTGAGCTACTACGCATAGTGGCTTATTTACGCTATTTACGTACCATTTCTGTACGTAGATTGCGCTTACGCACTCTACGTACAGAAATGATACGTAGACAGCGTAATGCGTAGTAGCTCAATTCTTAAACCAACGTACGTAGGACGAAAACTACGTAACTAGTGTCTTCCTAACTTCTGTACATACTGAACACGTGTGGAGGTCAGGATTCGCTTCAATAACCTAATATACAATTACAGGCACTTGTCAGGCGCATTATCAAAACTCAGTTCTTACCCTTTGGTAGTCTTCATTATTTCTCTCTGCCTCAAGCATGATTACAAGGCAAGGATAACTTCCTAACAAGTCATTGTGCCTCCAATTATCTCTATTTCTTTATTCATTTGATCTGAAATTGTGTCTTATTTATGTCAAACTACCGGTACTTAATAATCAATTCATATTTGGGTTGAATAATATTATTTAAATATTATTCATTCCAAGTTTATTATCCTTAGGAATATGAATTTGAAATAGACATTGTAATACATTTGTCATTTACATGTAAAAAAGAAGAAAATAAAAATAAACATTGTCACAGTCTTACCGTAAATGTCTATGGAACAAATTAGTCTTAATTTGGGCTAAAGTTGTATGGATGAATACATAACTGGAATACATTACTTCACAACTGAGTCTGCCATAGATTAGTTAAATAATGATCAGAGACATTTGTATATATATCAGAATATATGGTTATTTAACAAAAATATATATTGACAGGAGCAGCTGTCACAAAGAAACCCAAGGTCACTAAAAATCTGCCTTTAATAATGCAGGGCCGAATACTGACTTCAGATTTCCCCCTTGTTTCTGTGCGCTTGAATTGCATATCGCCCACCTTTGTGTTGTGCGCAAGCATCTGTGCTACCCAATCAAAACACATTTTACTCCATGTAGACTTCAGAGCAATGACACTTCTGACAGCTAATGACGGGAGGCTGGGTTGTCCTCGCAAGCGGCTGTGATTTTTAGTGCAGTTTACAGTATAGGCGTGCCGAGGCGTTGTGTTTGTATGGCTTTGCCAAGTCATGTGCGAGGGAAATGGTTAGCAGAGCGAATAATATTTTGCAGCCCAGTGATTGCAGATCT
This sequence comes from Limnodynastes dumerilii, assembly GCA_011038615.1. Lineage (NCBI taxonomy): Eukaryota > Metazoa > Chordata > Amphibia > Anura > Limnodynastidae > Limnodynastes > Limnodynastes dumerilii. Next base: position 185,253 of record WWET01002902.1, on the reverse strand, counting down.
CCATACATTGGACAATCACAGATCCAAACACAATCTCATTGGAAGCTAGGATCCAGTCCACAGTGTTTATTAGTCCTCAATAAGAAAAACACATTGAAAGAGGTGTGCATGTGAGAATAGCAGGGAGGAAACCAGTGCTTACTAAAAGAGTATCTCTGCCAATGTAATGTTTACTACAAGATCCTGAATTATTATTATGCCTCCTAGTTGTTATTATTATGTCTACTGAATTAGCACAATTAAGGAATCCTTTGTAATCTTGTCAGCATCTATGATAAATGTTATGCTTAGAGAGCAATAATGCTGAGAGCATCAGGACTTGTTGCTGCTTTTCACCTCAGGACACAACAGTCATTGAGCGATCAATTCATTCTGGATTGAACCAGTTTAATTTACAGGGGAGATTTGCAGGATGTCTGTCTACGAGCTGAATTATAATAGTGTGTGTTTAGTAAATGGTCTAGATTAATGTGTTCAGTTATAATATGGAAATGTTTTAGTGGGGTATTTCAAAATACAGTCATTTTGTATAAATAATTGAGATCTGGTGACAGTATAAGTAGTTTTAAAGCATGAATACAGATCAGTGTAAAGGGTATTAATACAGGGCCCTCATGAATAGTTTATAGTCATTATAGGTTATACAATAACATAAGAATCCGTGTTACTATGATAAGAGATTAATCGCCTGTGATTATTACCTACCACAGAAACACAGGTGTTACTATCTGTTTACAATTATCTTTTCACTTTTCAGAAATACATTACATTTAATCCTCAAGACCACACACAGCTGATCACCAACAGTGAAACACAGGTTATTTTTTATTCATGGGTAAGTAAATATCCAGTTTACTAGATATATTCAGTGATCTTAACGGCTGCTTCAATTCCCCACGATGACAGGATTAGATGCGAATGATGATCACGAATGATACCTCTATGGGGCTGTTCCGGAGGCATATTGCGCATAATTGAATCTGCTCCTTTATGTTTACTGTATTAATATATTATATATTCTATTCTACTTTCTGATTTGTTTGTTTGATAATTTTTTTTTTGTTTTTTTTATGGAGTAAGTATAATTTAAACAAAGAACTAGGGTCCAGATTCACAGTTACGTAGTTTTCGTCTTACGTACGTTGTTTTAAGAATTGAGCTACTACACATGCGTAGTACTTATTTACACTATCTACGTACCATTTCTGTACGTAGATTACGTAAGCGCGGTCTTTAGGCCACATTGGAACGTCAGCTTTAGATAGGTAGTATGGGAATAAGCTGGCTGCTTTGAACAGATACGAGAAATCTTTCTCCCTAGGATTGTCCTCTCTTATTATGGAGGAGACAGAGATTGCCTTCCACCAGTATAGGATAAGGAGAGGGCACTCCCACTGAGGGCTGCCTTCAGGGGGATACAGCTGGGACTACTGTGTGGGGCCCGCAGCTGATGGGGGCCCGCCATCCCTAGAGGGCCAGTGCGCAGGGAAGAATTTGATGGCACATGGGGACGGTCTGCAGTCACTATTGATGCACATGGGGGCGGAGACCCACTGGAGTGACCCGGGCCCCACAAATTCTGAAGGCAGCCCTGCCCCCACCAGAGGTGCATTGGTGTCCAAATCATGGAGTTACATTTCCAATAAATGGGGGGAAGAGCAGGGAAAAATTAGTGGAACTGACGGGTATCACTACAATTTAGTATGGCTTTTATATTATAACTGAGAGGCTAAGAGAGCAGCAGCTGATCACTATATATATAATAAGCCATTGTTAAGCTGGCCATACACTACATCATTGGTCACAGCAGGAAGTGACTTCAAAACCGGGATAATTTTCAACTAGGAAAGGGTCCCGATATCCACGCCTCTCACCATGCCTACTGTCACTGGTAATCAAGGCCGATGAGGAAGGGCTAACGAAATTGACAGCATTGGCCGAACAGGCCTCTTGTCAATCTCTTCAGGGGACCTATACATCTGGTAAGCTGGCAGGCCAACAGCGATACCCAGTGTGTGGCACCTCCTCCTGATTGGAGTTTCCCATCTGACTGACTCAATTGTTGTTGGCAGGAAACGGCAGAGATGAACTAATGCACCAGTCCCGCAAAGATGCAGAGCTTTCATTACTCTATTACTGCTGTACATGCCAGTAATTATGAGTCAGCCAGATGAGGAAATCTGGCCAGGATGTGGAAGTACAAGGCCTGGTTGGCCTGGTTACTTAAATACCCACACAATACACCATATCTGTAGCTTCGGTCCAAAACAAAGTCATATAATTATCGGCATTCAAGCATTTTAAGACCGTTTTATTGCAGTAAGTAAAAAAAATCTTGTCTAAACCCTGAGAGATTATTGGTTTGATTTCCTGATAATTGTATGATCCGACCAATAACTGTTCCAGTGTATGACAAGCAAGATACCCAGGTCTCTATGCCAAGCATGAATGAACTTAAGGTAAACTAAAACTACAGACTGATAAACAGGGCTGCAGGTGGCTGGAGGATGTGCACAGTGCCTTGAATATAGATGTTCCTCTATGGAGATAGCCTTTCATGTTTGTACTTCTTAAAGGGAGTGTTTGACATGGAGTTACCATTTATGTGAGGGAGAGATTCTTGTAAAAAGAATGCCACCACAATCTACCAACTAGCCATCCCTCAGAGTATGAAGATGAGTGCAAGAAGTGCATCCAGAAACTATGGGCTTGATCCAGACCTACGCAAATAATACGCCCTTATACGCCAGCATACCTACGAAGCACTCCCCTAGACACTCCCCTCGGTCGTCCATATTTATGCCGTCTTATGCCGACCAAACCCTACCCTAACTTTTCTGAGCGTAACCGCGGGCGTCCGTAGCATGCATGCGTAGTTACGACGCTTAGCACGCCCAAACTGTACGATTTACATGCCTCACCCCGCCTCTGAAGCGTAATTATGAGTGTCATATGTCTGGCACACCCCATTGTTCGTAGTTATGCTGTGGACCTTAGTTTCGTAAATACGTTCAGAGCTTCTGGTCATAACATCTGACGCGCTTGAGCAGAACATGGAAAACATTACGACTACACCGAGCGTAAAAACGCAAGCAGGCGTAGGTCTTGTTCAGGCCCTTTGGCACTAATGAGTGGAGGAACATAAATAAAATGATCCATAGAACAGAAACTCAGTGCTAGATACAATATATTTTGGAACAATGGGCCAGATATAGAACAACGCTTGTGAGCAAATTTACGCGGACGGAGACGTAAAATCGCCTTTTAGTAAGTACTGCGCATGCGCACCATAGAAAATACGCACCGTAACGTAGCGTAAATGTGAACGTATGGGCCATTCACGTATGTGTCATGTAAATCCTTACGTGTGGGCGTGCCAATTTTACGTTTCATAAAAATACATTTGAAATACGCTATGTAGGCGGGGTTTGTATTTAAAGTGTACAGTATGGGCGTGCTTAGCTGCGTAAATACGTGTTGCCCATACGTATGTCTGCGGATCACATTGGTTACGTTGCCAAAAGTTAAGGTAGGGTTTGGAAAGCGTATCTTGGACAAAATACGTACATTCAAGGGGTGTGACAAGGGGAGTGTATGGAAGGCACGTGCGCGTAAATACGCTACACGAGTAAACGTATTGCAAACGTAGTTCTGGATCTACCCCAATGTTCACAATAGTGAATGTGGCTGTACAAAATCACCAAATGAGAAACAACTGAGCAGTTAAATAAAGAAAATGATATTGTTTAACAAAACACATTAGACAGTAAAAAAACATATAATGTAAAATATATTGTGTTACAGAAGTGATCATATAATAAACAATGGATAGATGCAATGCTGAATAATGTAATAATAAAGTACATTGGAAGCCAGTAATATTGTGAGCCTCTAATTACCAATACCTAGGGTAGGGTCCAGAAGTGGGTCATAGGCACAGTATTGTCCCATTTACCAGTTGGAATTCAAGTGAGCAGAGAGCAGTTGTTTCTCATTTGGTGATTTCAACCAACCACGTTCACTATTGTGGACATTGTTCCATATATGTATGTATGTGTTCTCTGATTTGTTATCCCTCAGAGTACTACAAGTTTGTTAGGCCTTCAGCACTCCAGACAGTTGTGTGACTCAGGAGCAATAAAGGACAGCCTTGCTGAACACAAAGGGAAACTTATGACAGTTCTGCAGGACCTTGAAGACACTGATAGGCTGCATGACAAGAAGGGGAATGGAAGATGTCTATGTTAATTAACTTCGAGGATTGGTAGATCTTCCGGAGTGTGTTAGGGAGCAGCTGTTGTTTTTAGTTTTCATTAACTCGCGCTGTACCAGTACCGTTTCTACATTATATCGTTAGCTTGGGTCTGATGATAGGGACATTTTATTGCAGTATTGAAAATCCATTTTGCCCATACACTAGAGTGATAATTGGTCCGATCACCTGTTAATTGGATGCTCAGACTAATGCTTACTAGTGTATGGTCAGATTTAGAGTTGAGAAGTGATGTTTCCTAGCCCAAATCTAAATAACAGTGTAAAAGTAACTGGTCAGTATTTGTGTGTAATAAGCAAATGCATTCTCCCTGCATGTAAAGAGTAAAATGTATTTGACTCTAGATCATGGTTGCCTACTTTTGAAAAGTCATTTCAGGGAGAAAAGTAAAAAGTATAGGGGTGGTCCCTGCGTTGCCGGAGGGAGGTCCCTGTGTTGCCGGGGGAGGTTCCTGCGTCGCCGGGGGAGGTTCCTGTGTCGCCGGGGGCATTCTCCACCATGTTTCTCCAGTCTTTCTCCTTTTTACTTACCTTTGTGTCCCGCTTTCCTTCCTCCTCTGCGGCGCTCTTCTGACTTCTCACTTGCCGACTCTCCTAGCTCTGCAATGGCTGGCGTCTTCTGGCAGGCACATCGTGAACAGCGCGTCGGTGATGTCATCCGGCGCAT
>WWET01002902.1:164868-179507 GCA_011038615.1 Limnodynastes dumerilii | reverse complement strand
AAGTGACTGCCCTTTCCCTCATCTCACTGCCTCCCCCCGCCCATTTCCATGCAAATCCTTAAGATCTTAAACTTTCACAGCACTTAAGATCTTAAGTGCTTGCGATTGATTCAAACTTACGCTCTTAGCGAATTTACGCTCCTAACCGCTACGTAGACGGCGTTGCACTATTACTATGCATGCGCAGTAATGCAAATTTTCTAAGATCCTAAATATACGCTCCTAGGTGCCGTGGAAATCGTATCTCTGAATCAGCCCCTTAGTCTGTATTGTGTTGCAGTTTTTATGATGAAATGGAATTTGTATAGTGGAGACTAGAATGCTGCCTGTATTGTATAGTATCGGCTATGATTTGCTTTCTTTTATTGAGGTTACAAGATTGTGTATTATGATGCTTACATGGATACTATACTCTAGAAACCCTAAAGACATATTGTTAAACAGGTAGGCGCAAATTTAAAGTTTGCAGGGAGGCACCGAACACCCTAGCCCCGGCCATGGCAGTACAAAAACACAGTGCCCGGACCGTTGCGTCCAGGCTCTGTGTATGTGACAATACAGTGGCCGGGAATAATACTATTCCTGGACATTGTATTGTCTCTGGGAGAAAAGGGTCCTCTCCCGGGAGTCTGGGAGATCTCCCGGGATTCCGGGAGTCTCCCGGACATTCCGGGAGAGTCGGCAACTATGCTCTAGATCATGTAAAATCATGTCATACAAAATGTAAGACATTATAATGCCAATAACGATAGTATGTAACCAAATTAGATGCTGATATGTGTAGATATGGCTACTTTCAGTGAAATGTCATTTCATTATTTGTTAATATTTACATCTATCCTTAAAAGGAGCCTCCCAATACACTTGTATAAGACATAATTTGTTTTTTTATAAAACCATTGAAGGTTTTTAAGTTAGAAACATGCAGAATCATTCACATGTACAAAGATAAGAATATACAGCCAGTACAGTACTTTTAATTGCAACATTTTAGATTTAGATTTAGATTGCAACATCAGCATATGTAGAACACCCGTAATAATCTAAATTAATCCAGCTATCCCGGACTTTGCTAAATTTCAGTTTACAACCCCGGCTAATGCAAAAAAATTTCTTGTGTCCAAGCGAAACCAGTCTCAGAGTAGGGGTGAGACAGGGGCACACCATGAGCATTAATGCATACTTTAGCCCACATACAGAGGAAGTTCACATAAGTCTGCTTATATTGATCAAAAGTATCCTCAAGTCCCAAACCTAACAAACACCACTTTTGAATCCCTAGGAGGGAGGGTCACTACCATACTACTAATACAGTAGATAACATTCCTCCAAATTCTTTGTACCCTCGGACAAGACCATAATAAATGCAAAACATGCATCTGCCTCCCAACATTTTGGGCATATGTTGGGTCGTGAAGAGCAGTCAAGGTCGTGTGAGATAGGTCCAGTGAATCAAATATTTTTGGATCTGTTGGAGTTTAATACTAGAGGTTAATTTGCAAGAGCTGCTAAGTAAGATGTCCCAGTCCTCATCATCTATTTGACTCCCAGAGCTCCCGAAGATGATCAAAGGACGTCACTTGTGCTCTTGGGGAATGCTCTTCCCCAATGTCTCTAAAAAAAGTACTAGAGCTCAATGAAAATCACCATGGGAGGACTCAATAATCCAAGCTCGTAAAAATGTGACAGCCGGGCAGCTAACTTATAATAAAGAAAATTGTTAAGAGCCACACCCCCCTCTTTCTAGTTCTGCATAGGTTTACTCCTTCTATCCCCCCTCCCTCGGGCTGTATGATCATCTTGATCAATTAACCCTACCTAAAACTGTCAGCGGTAATTTAGTGTCCAAACTTGTATAAGATATACTTTTACTATTGTAACTGCGTCCCACACAGCCTGTGTCAAATACCTTGTCAGCTAGAAAAACTCTGGAAGTATCCAAGGTCACCCCATAGGGCTGAGGTTCTTTTACATATATCATGATGTTTTAGATCTGGCATTCTTTTATGAGGGATCAAGCTATTGCAAAAGTAAACCCCAGCATTCCAGCTAACAAAACCAAAATGCTACTTTTTATATGAATGAAATACCACAAACACATTAATTAAAATAGCGGTTTACATTCTGTGAATAAAATTAAACTTTTTTTCCCCCTTTCCATAGAATAATTCCACTCTAGAATATATCGCGCCTCCATTAAATGCAAAGGTAAGTGACTTTTCTTTACATACAGAGATACTTTTATGCAGGGCTGGTTCTAGGCCTAGTGGGGTCCAGGACAGAATTGTTTTTTAGCTCTTCTCCTTCCATATAAAACTCAGGATAATTCTTAGAGAACAATGGACCCGATTCACACTTAAGAATCTGCAGGATTTTAGGGGCGTATATTTAGGAAGGGATAATACTGTTCATGCATAGTAACTTATATGCACAATCTACATTGGATTTAGGAGTGGGACTGCTGTGAATCACCGCTACGAACCTGATTCACACTTAAGAAGGGGCATGCCGGGAAAAGTTAAGAATGCAGATTTGTAGATTGGGTGGAGGGAGGTATTTAATTTAGCAAATCGGGGCGTGGCTACGCAGGAACATTCTTAATTAGATGCCCTACGCACACAAATAAGAACCTAAAGATAAGGGAGCCCTATGGCATTCGTAAGTCGCTTAAGAACCTGAAAGCCGGGGGTGTGCCGAGGGAGTCGCCTTGCTACTAGTTGCGTATATTTAAGAACCTAACAGTGGAATAGAGAGGACTTACATGGAACACAGTGCTAGCTATATGGCAACTGAACAAATGTTGATAGACTTTTTTGCCATGTTTGTTTTGGAGGAGAGGAGTTTTCACATTTTTATTATTTTTGCAAAGCCTAGTTCTATTTACAGAAATCTGATTACTTATACATTGATTTGATCAACCACCATTTTCTGTGTTTATATATTTTGTTTTGCATAACCCAATTAATAAATGTCCCATGCAGATCATTACAAAAAAGTATTTTTTTCCTCCTTACCATAAACTTCTTTCTTTCTAATTCTTCTGATCTTCTTTCTCCTACCTGCAGATGCTAATGGCTCCTCTCAGCTCCCCGCACCATTACATCAATGTGAATGATGCTTCAGGGTGCTAAATGGTCAGCTTGAAATGTTGGTCATGCTTTGTGAAATTGTCGTATGTTTGTTAACAGAGAAGATATATTGGCATAAATAAAACGTGATTTTGCGTGTTTTGTCAGTACAAAGCATAACAAACATTTTCATACCATTAGGGAAGAAATCGCAAACTACTCTAATGGTCTCACGTAGTTGTCCATAAAAACATGCCATATTTCTGGTACAATCCATGGGGCTGAAATTGTGTGTATTTGTGTTAACATTTGCGTCTGAATAGGGCTCATTAGCCCCTCCTAATGGGCTGCATTAATCCCCACCTTCCTCCCTCCCCCATAATACCCCTCTTGATTGCAAGCCGTCACCACTGTGTATTGTGTACTGTACTGTGTATTGTGTATTGTGTGTGTATTGTGTTCATACATGTCTTTTCTTGGTATGTGCAGTGTGATAATACACAAAATATATTATACACCACGTTTTATGTACAGATCTGGTTCCGCAAACTCCAAACAATTGTACTCTTTTTACTTCCATCTATACCATATCTTTAATAGAAGAAGGATTGTAAATCTTAAGGTGAGGATAGTACATTTGGGTTAGGCTGTAGTGGAACTCCGTGCTGGCTAGGAAAGTGGCCTCAGCAGCTCTCGAATGCAAAGCAGGGTACAGTGATATGGGATTCCTCATGGTACTGGGCTTGGAGCTCTGAGTGCAGTGGGGTAGATCCTGAGCTACGTATGCTAGCGTATTCACGCTAACTGGTGACGTAAAAACGCTGTTTTGTATGTACCGTGCATGCACGTGGCAGATGTTACGCCACGTAAATCTGATCGTAGGTACCAGCATCGTATCAACAGCGTAACTACGAACAAAGAGGAGTAACATCCATACGACACCCGTAATTTGGAGGCGGGGTGAGGAATTGAAATTGTACAGTATGGGAGTGCTTAGGCACTTATGTATGTGAAGCCTTTACGTACGTCAGTAGTTACGCTTTGAAAAGTTAAGGGTTTGGCAAGCGTAAAATGGCAAAAGTACGTATGGGCGAAGGGAGTGCCCAGGGGAGTGCATAGTAAATACGCTACGCATTGAAACGTAATGGAAACGTAGGTCTGGATCTGGCCCATTGTGATCTTTAGCTTGGATCTGGTACTTTAGGCCTGATCCAGACCTATGCCGATGCGCTGTACTTAGTAAAGCACAGCGTATCGGCATGTACTTCCCCCGACACTACCCCCCGTCGCAGCGTATTTTCCCTCGCTTGCGCCGGCTGCAGGCTACCCTAACTTCAGCCGGCATAAGTGAGGGAAAATACGCTGCGACAAGAGCGTATTAACGGAAACCCCTCCCTCATTAAACTACCTCCTCCCGCCTACCTACACTAACTTCTGCGTAGTAACGGCGAGGGACGCCCCAACATCTGGCCGGCGCATGCGCGGATCGGCTTTTCTTGCGCTTACGCCGGGCGTATTACCGCCAGGATGCGTAGGTCTGGATCAGGCCCTTTGTGTCTAAGCTCTCTGCTGTAACTCATTTGTGTTTTTTAATGTGGCTCCTGATATTTTTATTTTATATCTCTAAAATTGAGCAACATCTGCAACCTACCAAGTCATTATACCACAAATACATTTCCAAGCCTGTCCGGAAGACATGTGGGTCTTGGGGACCTCATTTCAGCCCTTGTTCTCTTGGAATAGTATACAGAATTTTGACTATGGATTACATATATTTAGTATAATGTAATTCCTAAATTTGAATTGAGAGTTGTATGAATTGTATGGTGTACCTTGAAACGCAATCCTGTTTTTGAAATATATATATGTGTGTGTGTTTTATTGAGGCTCTTTAGACCAGCTCAGCCTTTGCATAGCTGTTGCCTGTTGGAGATGCTTCCCTAATTTTAAATCCCTGTACACTACGTTTATGTGCCTTCCCTCAATCTCTATGTATTTAACCAGAGCATAAATATGCCTTCACACTTACTCTTTTAATATTGTTTACCTGTATTTCATTACTATTATACAATTTTTGCAGACATTTAACAAAGCTGTGGGAGCTTTCAGCCAATCGGTTTTTGATTTCAGCAATGTAAGATCCTTGACAGCTACATCTGCAGGGAAACTGGTTGTCTGGGAGACCACCTATCCACCATCGATCAGAGCAAAGTCTTCCATAAAGCCGCACAATAAGAAGGCTTTAAAGCTGATGCATCTGCAGAAAGATGCTATTATTGTGCTCACTACCCATGACAGGTAATGAATTCTTTTACAAATGGCATACAAGTATAGCTACTAAACACAATCATTGTTGAAAAGTCTTTGAGAATATGGCACTCTTTGCCCTTTCCTTAATATGCTCATTTAGAAACATTATTCAGAAACATATCCAATAGCAATATAAAATGATATACAAACCAGCTTTTTTAGTAGCTACTTTTTGGAGCAGGTAATGATAAGCAGCATTTTGGTATATGTATTTTTGGTACAGTGTTATTATATTTCTTCTGTCTCTCCCCAGCTATTATGTCACTGGCGATAATCAAGGACACGTGAAATTCTATGATCAACAACTGCAGCTTGTAAACTGGTACAGCCATCTTAATCTGACACCTATCAGGTCCATCTCCTTCTCCAAGATTCCCCCTATGCCAGCTGATAATAAGACAACCTACCCTCAAGATTGTTCTATAAAGGGGGATCAGTTTGCTATCAGGTGAATTTTCTACCATATAAAAACATAGGACAAGGGGGAGCGTACGATGCGTATGCAAGGTGGGAGTGGGGATCTATTTCAATTCCACAGTAAGGGTGTTTTTAAGCCGTAATGTATTATCAAGATTTCTTAGTTGTCTTTATTTTACATGGGGATGGGGTGAAAATCTTAAGGTAATGCCCTGCTCCCTTAAGTCTGTATATTCTAAAGGATGCAACGAGGAAAAGCGGAGCTCTGTATATAGTCCATAAAGTAAACATTAAAGTAAAACATTATAACAAAAGAGCACAATACCATTTAACATGCTATTATGATTCATTTTATTCCAGTATTATATACTGAAAATACAGAAAATTATATTCCAGCCACATCCTATAGCTGTATGTTTACTAATCATTGCTTTATACTTGTCATAGCAATTTCATTGTATCCACGTCTGATGGCTTGGTACTGCATGTGTACACAGATGGTACAATGCTAAACAAGGTGCTACAGGAACCCAGTGAAGCTGTCCATGCACTTGCCTGTCACCCCTGTGCAACACAGATTGCTTATGGAAGTTATAATGGAGTCTTGAAAGTCTGGGATTACAAAGATCGAAATAACTTCATTAGCAGGGTCTTTGGAAAGGGAAAATCTTTACAATGCCTTTGTTATGACCCCAAAGGTAAATGTTATTTAAATACATATATATTACTATTTTGGATGTTTTTATAGTTGAATGTAAGGATCCATCATTTATTTGTACACAAAGATGCATCTGTCCCCTTTCTTTCACATGCGCAGCCATCTGATGAAATGGCCAATTCTATACATAGCTTATAGATGCCTTTATATAAGAGATCTGGTCATCAGCATCATTCACTCTACACATTGGAAGAGAGATTATGCTGAGTCTGGTACAGTCATTGGGGTAGATCCAGAACAACGTTTGCCGTACGTGTATTAGCGTAGCGTATTTTCGTATACGTAAATTCGCTACGCTAACCTCGGCACACCCCTTGCACAGACGTATTTTGTGAAAATACGCTACCCAAACCCTACCTTAACTTTTCCTAACGTAACAGCACACGTCCGCTAACGGGCGTACAGACTACGCGAACGTACGCAGCTTAGCACGCCCATACTGTACACTTTAAATACCACCCCCCGCCTATTTCACGTAAAACGCACGTATTCGTCACTAACGTAAATTTGGCACGCCCACACGTAAGTATTTACGTGTGCTATACGTGAATTACCCTTACGTTAGAAAATACGCTACGTGAATGTGCGTATTTTCTGCGGTGCGCATGCGCAGTGCGTACAATTCTGCGAATTTACGTCTCCGCCACACGTAAATTCGCAGAAATACGTAGTTCTGGATCTGCCCCATTATCACCAACTCAAACTTTTTACTTACAAATCTTTATAAAGGTGAAAAAAATGCTATAACACTAATGCAGCTGAGAGGGTAGTGTTTTACTTTTTTGTGAATCCTTACTTAAAAGTACTTAAAGGACCAAGGTCATGAGTTCAGTTCCCAGATAAGGCCTTATATGCATGTTTAAGTATACATATGTTTATATGTTCTCCCTGTGTCTGTGTGGGTTTCCTCCCATAATATCCAAAAACATGCTTATAGGTTAAACATCCCTCTATGCGGGGACTCCCACCAGTTAAACAGCTACTGAATAAAATTAACTCTAATATGTGTGTGTTAGGGAATTTAGACTGTAAGCTGCAATGGAGCAGGGCCTAATGTAAATGATTGCTTAAACATTGTAAAGCATTATGTAATATGAGCTCAGTTCAAACTGTAGGTTTTGCATTTGACAAAAATATATATATATAAATTGAATTTATAAATATTTAAAAAAAATGGCAATCAGTTCTATATTATGCCAGGTTGGGCTGTACACACAGGACCACAGCATCAGGGCACCTGTCATAACGTGAAAGCAGCCTATCAGGTAATTTGGCTATTAAAAATGCACATAGGCCCAGATCCAGACCCCCGCATGCTTTACATTTTTACAAGTTTGTATAACTAGGTCTGTGTCCGTACCTAGTCGTAATGGGGCTTCCCCGCCCCCAACACCTAATTTACAAGGCTATCTCGGCCTGTACGTCGGGGATACGACCATTGTAAATTAAGGGTCTGCCCCTTTTGCGTACTTACTATCGTACGTAATTAAGTTACGTATGACAGTAAGTACACACGCGGAACGCATGCGCAGATGTTTCGAGACAGGGAACTTATGCAAATGACTTGCGTACGTCCCCTGTCATACCTAAGTCTGGATCTTGGCCATAGTCAGTATCACAGGGTAAAATTATGATTATGATGAAAGTAATGAAAATGGTTAGACATTGCTGAGGAAATAATACAACTACAAGCACCAGCATGACTTGACAGCCAGGACCTGCTACAACCTGGTAGTCTGTCTTATGGTTTTTATTTTGCAATTTCAGGGTTTTATTTAGCTGCTGGCTTTACAGATGGAAGTGTTTATATAATGGATGCAGTCACACTGGAGGATGAAACCAAAGAACCTTTTAAATATGCCACAGGATCAATAACTCATATTTCTTTCTCGCATGACTCACGCTATCTTGCTACTGCTGTAAGTATCTGGATAGCTGTTTTTTTCTAATGAAGTGCATTACTGTAATAAAGTACATTGCTGTTTTACCTATTTAGCTTTTTTTCCTAATGTGTAATTCCTTTTGTATGTAATTATATAACACCGTTCTATTACATGTGAAGCACTATAACATAAATTCAACAAGGACTTTTTTTAATTTCACCCTTAAGTCAAACTGCGACCTTAATTTTCTTACTGCTGCACTCTAAATGCAGAGTAAAATGAATTCTAATTTAATTAAAGTTAGGCACTAAACTATGCAATGGATATACCCTAACGTGAAATTACAATGTGTCCCCAGCGTCATAATATGAAACCAGCCCAAGCCTTATCATCACACCCTCTACCATGATATTACTATAACTAGTATGTATACTATGAATACAGCAGTGTGTGTTTGTGCGTGTACAATAGTATTGATCAACTGACTTTCAATGTGGTCAGATCACAAAACCAAAGGCAATGTAATACTGGTAAATAATTACTTGATTCATGAATTCTGAATGATTACATGAAGTTAATACCAACATAAGTATAGAGCTATCAGGGCCCTCACTGGGGAGTAAAGAAATATTTTTAGGTGTCCAAACAAAGTTTGCAATAAGTGAAAATTTATGTGGTTTTAAATCTTTTTATTGAAGCTAAGTTACATAAAAAATATAACTCTCAAATTGGAACAAAACACAATCAAATGTATGCAATCTTAAACTATTGATGGTACAATGTGAGGCAGGATAATTAAGCTGAGTACACACTGCAAAATAAAAACGATGTTTTAATAATAAAAAGATAAACTCACGTTTATCTGACGATCCTGCAGCTGTACACACTGGAACGATTTCACACTGGATCGTTCCCAGAAGTAGTTTATGCTAAGTGGACACACATACAAAACCACAGATCATAACATCGTTGATCTGTGATCTTTAGGAGCTGCTAAAAATCAAGATCTAACGATGCAGGACAGAATCTGACGATTCACTGCATCGTTTTACAGTACACACTTAAACGACTTGAGAGCTCTCTAACAATTATCCTGTGATTTAAAGGCTAATCGTCAGATATCTCTCCAGTGTGTACCTAGCTTTAGATAGAATAAAAATGGAAGATAATTTGATGACTCAGTGAGACATTAGCCTCTCTTTTTGGTTATTGAAAACAGTGAGATAATAAGAACAGACAAAAAAACATAGGGCTCGGTTACACTCTCCGCAACGACATTCTGAATTTCGAAAAAGGGACATTCGAAAGTTACTTTTCAGATGTCCCTTTTTCCTATACTTACCGCTTTCTACTTTTTTTTGTGAATGGGCGAGTATGCCTTTTGGCATACTCACCCATTCACTTTCGCAATGCGCGATATCCCTGCGCCGTCCTTCCTCCGCACCTCCGCTGCAGCTATCGCCGGACCTGGAACAGGTAAGTAAATTATCTCTGCGGGGTTAGGGTAAGGGTTAGGGTTGGGGTTAGGATTAGGGTTAGGGTTAGAGTCAGGCTGCATGGGAGGGAGGGTTATGTTCAGGCTGCTATTAAGGGAGGGTTAGGGTCAGGCTGCCAGGGAGGGTTAGGGTCAGGCTGCCAGGACGGGAGGGTTAGGGTAGTGAAAGGGGAGAGTTAGGGTTAGGGAAAGGAGTGTTGGACTATTTTTTACTACTTTTTGGAGCACGGAGCTTTTGGTGCTCCGTGGATTGCTTGCAATACCTCTTCAAGGCATATGCAATCGAAATCCCAGCCAGTTCACAACTGGCTGGAAGAAATCTGAATTTTCCCAATTCAGATTTTCTTTGCGGGGACCCACACCCCATAGGGCCAGATCCTGACCACCGCACACTTTCCTCCCCACTGTTGGTAGGAAATCTGGTTGGTCACTTACGTGTCCAGATTCCTACCTTAACTTTTACGACTAGGTCTGCGGCCGTATGACCGCAGACCTAGTTGTAACGGGGCCCCGACCCCTCAATTACATTGCTATCCCCGCCTACATGGCGGAGATACGGCCATCTTAACAGAAGGGTCAGCTCCTTCAGCGTAAGTACTTATGCTGTCGGAACATCTGGCACGCACATGCGCAAATGTTCCAGAGACAGGGGACTTACGCAAATGACTTCCGTAACTCCCATGTCGGACTTAGTTCTGGATCCGGCCTATATTTATTGATATTAAGTATAATTATTAAATATTGTATTGGTAACATTCCATGTGTGAATACTTATAAATCATACTAATATTGTGTCTCCTAGCTATACTAAACAAAATAAAATATGCTTTATAATCTATTATATAATCTATTATATTCTGACTTATTTTAGGATGAAGGTTTTACAGTGACTGTGTTTCAGTTAATGAAAGAAAATGGCTGTGGATCATGGGACTATCTTGCTAGATATCGCAGCCATTATAAACCTATACAGAGTATCATGTTTGGCATTCACTTGGATAGCAGTGAGCCCAGGCTTTTATCCCTCGGAATGGATCGGATATTGGTTCGTATATTATTTATTCACATAGATAAGTTGTACAAAAAGTGTGTAAATCCCTTAATACGTTTCTCCTACAGGTGGAATATGATCTTATTAAGAGCAATAAAGACCACCTAGTAATCGGGAGCAGTGACCGCATAGAGCAGAGTGGGGTCCCACAATGTTTAGTTTGGTACCCTCCTGTGACTAAAGAATGCTTCATCCTTGTAGCCAATGACCAATACAAAATGAAACTCTACAATGCAACTACCAAAATGTGCAGGTAATAAGCATCCACCATAAGACAGCTCATTCCTCATCTATCACCACACTAGTACTCCTGTACCCTCCTCTCCTGTTTCCCCCCTCTCTCTTCCATCCATCTTCTGTTTTCCTTCTTACATCACATCTGACAGAACAAAGAAATATTTATTATGCATTGGGTGACAAGGTACTTCTGTCAGCTGTGTCAATAAGGGGGTGCGGACCACACCTCAGAGGGGATAACAGTGGCCTTGCTGAGCCTAGACTCAGCTGGTGAATGTTAGTAAAATGCCAGAGGTCAATCAGGCACTGACTGTGCTGTGGCTGCACTGCTGGCCAGCCGTCCTTTGCTGCCTTTGAGTAGTGCATCCGTGTTGTGTGCAAAGTGTTAGGTGGTGTGCTGCTCAGCTTCTCTACTTGAAGGTAACTAAGAGCCATCTGTTGGCAGTGCAGTTATGGCACAGATACATTATTACCAATGGGGAGTGGATAGACATTGATGACCAGTATCCAACATATGAAATATGAGATTGTTGAATATACAACATGCTGATCAACCATGGACTCAAGTGATCGCAAAGATAAAGAGGAAAGCAATCAGATCAACCGCCACTAAAGGTGGCTGAAGCAGTTCAGTCATTGGAATTGGGGCTGAGGCAGCTAGAAATCTATTGGTTACTTGAGAATTATCCACCATCAACACAATTAAAAGGAAGTCATGAAACAAATGTCTATCACTTTACTATTCCAAAAATGAGCTCACTCGCATACTATCAGCAACCTGTAATATCCTTATGCAAGTATGTGTTTATTATATGTTACACGCTGCATTATGGCAGCAGCATATAATATTGTCATTGTACTGCTGCAGGGTGCTCCAGTCTATGTTTCCCCTGCAGCATTCCTTCTTGCTAGGGATCCTAGCTGATTACCTCACAGCTGGGATGCCCTAGCTGAAGATTTGGCTGTGTGCACTCAGCAGCCAATGGGGATGTGACTCTCCTCTTAAATAGCTCTCACCTGGCCTTGCTGGTCCTAGCTTCTAGCTCTTTGCTTCTAGCGTTCCTGTCCATGCTCCTGTTGTAGATTATTATTTATCTCTGATTCTGAGTGCCCTGTCTTTTCCTGTCATGTCTCTCCTTTGTGTCCTGGAGTCCTGCCTTGCCTCTATTGTTGTTACCTGATATGAGTACCTGCACTTCTCTGATTACCTCCACCTGTCAATTTATCTAGTCTGTCTGTTAGTATTTCTGTTCCTCTGTGCACTTTGGTTTTGGTGCTTTCCTCCTGCACCATTCTGTTTGTCAGTCTGCCTGTATTCATATCTTGCTCACTCACCTTGCCTAGCCTTGACTGTCTTCTGTGTAAGTCTGGCCTTTTTCTGCTCTCCTCTGTGTGAGTTCGGTTTTTGGGGGCCGCAACCTGCTACTGGTTTCGCAGCCAAATCCATCCCCACCATCAGGGGCTCTGGTGAACACCAGCCAGTAGTTAGACTCCGCGCCCTGAGGTTCTGTCCACGTAACATTATGCCAACATTTTTCTTATTTGGCTCAACATTATTGTGTTTACGTTCTGCACACAACTAAGATAATTCCATTATAAGATGTGATGCATACTGAATTAGCAGAATGATACTGTAGATGTACTGTATGTAAACATAAAATAAATGTAGGCATTTCTGCTTTTCATGAGAAATACAGTAAGTGATATTTGGTTTTAAAGTTACAATTGGGAGAGAGTAGGAGGATGAGTAATGCAGTGCGTACAAAACATTCTGCCCATATCATTTTTATTAGTAGCTATCGTGCAATGTTTATTAAAGAATTCCGTATTATATATAAATGTTTAGAAGGAGCTACTGTCACAGAGCAGGCGGTGATCAGATGTGTAAGCTTCAAATCTGTCATGATCATTATAAAATTATATTCTATGGAAAGTTTAATTGAACAACTTTTGTAATGGAAAGACAAACTGGTGCTCTGGGTAAGGAGAATGGAAAGATACGCAGAGGGGAGAAAGAAACAGGATCTGAGATGCACAGCAAATATTAAAAGTTGTTTCATTGCTGGTGATAGACCCCAGACTGTACATTCATATGGCCAATCTACTATAGTCCAGGTCCAGTAGATCAATACTTCCCCCATTTTAAATATAAAGGAACATGTTAAAAACATGAACATAGATGACCCTGCGACATCTACACGATCAGTTGTGACATTAACTCATTTCTACACTAACATTTGTATTTCATCCACCAGGAAGACTCTCTTAGGTCCAACATTTGGATCTCCTGTAAGAAAAATGGAAGTGTTTTCTTCATGCTATCAGGATCTCAGTAAAGGCTTTTTGGCATATATTACAGATGATAAGGTTTGTGTTGGGATATTTGTGGTTTTTTTAATTTAAAGTTAATGGTGCCTCTCTTTAACTGAGAAATAAAAATAGAAATTTGTCTTATAATATGTAAAGTAGTTTATGTATTAATATAAGAAATAAAAATATTTTTCTTTGTAACAATGAACTATGTATTAATCCATTGCTTTAATTTAGGTTGGGCTTCAAATTTTACCAGTTGATGGAAATCCACACAAATCAATAGCTCTTATTTGCCATCCAAGTGGGGTATCCAACATTGCCTGCTCAAGTGATGGTCAATATGTGTTTACTGCTGGAGGAGAGGATTGCACAGTAATAATGTGGAAGACAAATTTACAGTAAGTGTCTTTTTCCAGTACAGCCCAAAAACAGCAGGTGTGGGAGTGTGTATACTCTGCATCGAGTAATATACATTCTGAACTCCCCTGGAAAGAAAATGCATGTGTTTATGAGAGTTTGAGAAGAAAATACACTGACTATGCTGCTGATGGATTTAGATCATTGCTTATATCTTTTCAATATGCTGACAGATTGTTTTGTAAATTCATGATATCACAAGGCGCTATCACTACTGCAGGCCTGTACACTCAGATAGAACAATCCATGATGGTGAGGGAAGAACAATCCTCGGGTTACACAGGAAAATGACATAATATATATTTGTATTACAGGGCATTGGAAGCTGCTATTTCTCTTGGAGGAGAAGACATGATACCATTCTATGGAATGTTGCAAGGAGGAAGAGATGGAGCATTATTTAAGGTTAGTATACAGCCTGGGATAGACATTACTGATGGAACTGCAGGGAATATCTTGCATTATAGGTGTTATATCATATGTCCATGGTAAGTACAGTAAAGCTGACCATACACTGGAGCAATTATTGGCCCAAACGCACAATTATCGTGGATTGGGCCAAATAGCGCTCTAGTGTAGGGTGCAGATTTTATTTCTAAACGGCGATAAAACCTTCCAAAAACGCTAGGGTCCAATTAACGCATCTTTTGGAATTCCTGAATGATAATCGGACCCTAGCTGCGATTTTTGGAGGTACCTAGTGCTCTGCCCTCTTTCCCTCTATGTAAAA
>WWET01002902.1:147988-164806 GCA_011038615.1 Limnodynastes dumerilii | reverse complement strand
ATTTTTGTGGAGGTTCCTAATGCTCTGCCCTCTCTCCCTCTGTATAAAATGACTGCTGGACAGACAATTAACACAGAGGGAGAGAGGATACAGCCCTGCAGAGCCCCACACACTGACGGGCTGCAGCACTGTGTCCTCTCTCCCTCTGACTGGGGTGCATGGGTCAATCAATAACCTGGCTGCATGGGTCTCCTGTCAAGATTGACCAGAGACCCAGCCAATCAGAGAGAGACTGCAGCCAGCTAATAGGCTGGCTGCAGGCTCTCCAGCAGAGATTATCACCTCCAGCCTTTTCTAGAGTATGGTGCCGATATCGAGAAAATCGTCCCTTTTATCGGCAGCCACACGCTGGGAGCGATGATCGCTCTAGTGTATGGCCAGCTTAAGTTGCACAGCGTGATTATTTCTGTGACATTGTAGAAAAACATGGCTGTGAGATAACCTATATAAAGACCATTAAGGCAGTTACTGTATGTCCCCAGCTAATGACAGGACAGCTGTGTTTATATGTTTATGAGGATGTGGTTTCAGCTGTATCATTCTCGGAACTGCATCCCGCTTATGATGTGGGTTTTTCCATATAGAAATTCTATCTTGCAGCAGGTCAGATCCTGACTGCCATCACTTTTCGTCAGTCTAGAAGAGATGGCCCCTGCGAGCGGAGGATTTGCGAATAGCTAAATGCCAAAAGATTAATTTTATGAACCCTAACCCTTACCATCCCCTTCTCTCAGCCTAACCCTTACCTTCCAACCTCCGCAGTCTAACCCTAAACCTGACTATTGTTGTCCCGCAGCCTCACCCTGACCATCCCCTTCTCTCAGCCTAACCCTTACCTTCCAACCTCCACAGTCTAACCCTAAACCTGACTATTGTTGTCCCGCAGCCTAACCCTGACCATCCCCTTCTTGCAGCCTAAACCTATCCATTCCCTTCTCGCAGCCTAACCCTTACCCTCCAAACTACACAGTCTAACCCTCCCCTAAACCTAACTATTGTTGTCCCACAGCCTAACCCTAACTATCCCCTTCTCGCATTCTAAAACTATCCATGCCCTTCTCGCAGCCTAACCCTTACCCTCCAACCTCCACAGTCTAACCCTAACCCTCCCTTAAACCTAACTATTGTTGTCCCACAACCTAACCCTAACCATCCCCTTCTAGCAGCCTAACCCTTACCTTCCAACCTCCACAGTCTAACCTTAACCCTCCCTTAAACCTAACTATTGTTGTCCTGCAGCCTATCCCTAACCATCCCCTTCTCGCAGCCTTAAACTATCCATCCCCTTCTCGCATCCTAACCCTTACCCTCCAACCTCCCAGTCTAACCCTAACCCTCCCCTAAACCTAACTGTTTTTGTCCCGCTGCTTAACCCTAACCATCCCCTTCTCGCAGCCTAACCCTTACCCTCCAACCTCCACAGTCTAACCCTAGCCCTAACTATTGTTGTCCTGCAGCCTAACCCTGACCAAAGCGGGTACCTTTTCTGAAAATGGGCAATTGTAAATGGTACCCGTTCCGGAATGTTGATTTTCATTTTACAAATGTAATTGGGAATAGTGCAGCTTACATTAAGCTTTCAGCTGCATCATTCTCAAAAACTATCTCTTCATGCCGGCAACTGCATCCTGGTTATGATGTTGACTGGATATAATTGTTACTGTTTTGTGCATTCCAAAAACTAATGTAATCACTTAAGCTGCTACTGAATGATACTGTTATTGTTTGTTGCTTCATTGTTTTATTTCATTGTATTGTAAATCTATATTATATATAGTATATGCAGAAAAATATTTTGTGCTTTGTTTAGTTGTTTCTGGATGAGACATAAATGACAGGCCAATAAGAATGTTTCATATAGCCAGGCAAATAGTCTGCTTACAGGTTTTTCTGTATAACATAAGTTGTTCACGTTTTATTAAATATAAGTAGACTATTAGTGAAAGCAAATGACACATTAGTTATATCACTTTAATATACATAAACACACAACATGAAATCACACACTTGTCCAATCCTCTTCACTAACTACTACTATAGAGACAGTAACATTTTGAGTGTAAACTATTATATTGTTTTATTCATCCACACCCAAATGTATTTTAGTTTATACATCTAATAATTTATGCAGAATCTTAAAACCATGGGGCGTATTCAGAGATACGCAGCAAGGCAACACCCACCAACACCCATAACACTTCCCTGTCACGGCTGTGCAATCGTAGACTTACACCTCCATAGAGCACCTCTAATTTTACTTGTGTACTTACATGCGTATACTCATTTAAATGCTTCCCCCCACCCTCTTTCATGTAACTTTTCAGATACGTATTTCAACCCCGCGTCTCCGGACGTATGGATAATAGATAAATAGTCGCCAGTTAGTGTTGCATGTTATGATTTTATCATGTTCTGGTATCTTGGTATAGGAGTTGGAGGATTTTTTTTACTATGCACAGCTACGTAACCAGGGTATTGATACAATGGAGACAAGGCAAGTTTCAACTCATATTCCCTTGAAAGAAGTTCCATTTATCATGCGAGCATTGGGATATTATCCAACAGAGCAAGAGGTATTTACAAGAATTCTAAACTATATGTCGTACACTGCGGATATTTAAACTTGGGAGTGCGGCAAAGCTTCCCCACTTCATGCAGGCGGCACATGCACAGAACGGCTCTAAACTACGCATGTGCTGACTACTTGTTTATAAGCACTGAAGCTGTGCTACAGAATATTGGAAGCATTCTGCAGTTCTGTATATGATGCTGTTGGGACTAGTAGCAGTGGGAGATGACCGGAGCTGCTATCTGCAAGTATGGATAGCAATTCCAGGCGATCCCTATCGCTACTACTTCCCTGCAGTTATTTATATACTGTAGCAGTTCTGTAAATCAAGCTCGTGGGGTCCCGAAGGGCACGGCCCTATGGGCTGTACTCTTTCTATTACATGATTAACACAAGCCTGCTCAATTTCTTTCCATACTATGACCCTCAGTCCTACTACTAACACTGCTGTGTGACTGGATCATACAGAGCACTGAGAACTGTTACCATACACCCTGTCTCTCTCCATAGTAATATCCCCTCAGTCCTGCTACTAACACTGCTGTGTGACTGGATCATACAGAGCACTGAGCACTGTTACCATACACCCTGTCTCTCTCCATAGTAATATCCCCTCAGTTCTGCTACTAACACTGCTGTGTGACTGGATCATACAGAGCACTGAGCACTTTTACCACACAAGTTGGCTGCTCCATTCTGTTATATATATATATATGTTCTATATAGCACTTCCCTTTATGTATCAAACCCAATATCCTATAGATTGTAAGTTTGGTGCCCTCTCACCCACCCTGGGATTGTTAAAACCCAGCCTTGTTTTATAGTAAATGTTTAAAAAACGGGGGGCAGGAGGGGTAAGTTAGGTGTGGTTCTGTCCGCACCTAACTCACTCTTAAGTGTGAATACGGTCTGACCTCTCTAATGAATCGCTGACTGGTTTAGTTTTTGTAAAAGGAACTTTCTCAAAGCAAAATGAAAGCAAACAAACAAACACATTCTAGCTATGATTTACTTTAATGTACTTGAGCCTCAGGAACCACAAACGGTGCATGTTTTTCAGGTTTTCTCATAAATACAATTCCACCACCATCTTTCACATATGTCAGTCAGTAATGAGCACACCTGTGCTCCAGCAAGGAGATCTGGAAAACATGCACTGTTATACAATGTTCACACTCAAAAAGTCAAAAACCTGGGATATTGCCAAGGCAAGCTCTGATGACCCGGGTTGCACCTTAGTATGAACAGGTGTGACTGCATCTGCCCGGGTAATTAGACCCAGGACTTTTGCAGGGCTATTCCCAGATCTGACCCAGGTAGCCGCCAGTGTGACCGGTGCGTATTTTTTAAACCCAAGTATCACAGAAAGAAGCTGATTAGGGGGATTAAAGTAGCTTTGTCAGCCAAACAAAGCTCCTCTTTGATGACTCAGACTTGTTACGAGGGCAGACCCGGGTTTAGTGTGAACGGACCTGATTTGGGAATTTGCCGGGTCCAAGCTGCAGTGTGAACAGGATCTTAGTGGTACCTGAGAACTGTGGTTGAGAACCCCTGTACTAGATAAATGGAAGCTAAAACCTGATTGGTTGATATTATCTGACATCTTCTTTTAACAAAAGATATTATTGAACATCTGCTAATTGTTCACTTTTATGTCTAGGTGGAAAATATGCTTAATGAAGTAAAATTTAGTGAATATGTCAATACGGGAAAACAAGTCACTGACATAAATCTAGAGGATTTTATAAAACTCTACATAAATCACAGACCTGCTTTTGGGCTAAGTTTGAAGAAGCTTCATCAGGCTTTTCAAGTTCTTGGCTTCACTAATGTGAAAGGAGAACAGGCAGTTAAAAGAGGAGATTTATTACAGCTGTTACAAACAAGAGGTTAGTGAAACACTGGACTTGATTTTGAGTTGTGCGTATTTTGGTTTTATTTTGTAGTTTAAAGCAGCAAATACAAAATGAACACATTACCATCTATATTCTCAGGTTTATGAATTTGTTTTAGGACACTTCCCCAACTTCTGTAATGTGTTCTGCAATATCTTCACTAATGCCATAAATAATCACACAAGAGCTCAGACAGTTGCAGATTGAACATGTGAGTGCAAAATAGCACAAAATACAGAAAAACATGCTACCCACTAACAAAAGAAGCAGGCCCACCGGCATTCAGTTACATTTCTGGTGGTCTTATACTCACACAGACTGTCAGCCTTCCGCTGTCTGCTTGTTTGTCCTCACTGACAATCAGTTGTCAATTGTTCTTTTGGGTAAGGATTTAAATCGCATGAATCCCAGATAAGAAATCTTATAGGTCTGCGTTTATTTATGTATATAAACTCGATCCAAACTTCCAGTTTTGATGCTGGGCCATGGAAGGACTCCCCATGCAGATATTCCTGGATGTACTATTCCCAGCTGTTGAAAGTGACATTGCTATTGCTATTGCTATGTGGATGGGTACCAGTGGAGTAATTAACATTGGTGCAAGGGGATGTGGCCACTACGTGGCCTGGAGCAGAGGAGACCCCATGGCAGCCATTTACTCTGCACAAACAAAACACAGTGGCGGTAGCTAGCAGGGTGGGGGGAGAAAGACACCTAGCTGTCAGCTGCTGGAAAGTTATTTATAAACAGTGCTCAGCTCTCCTAGATTAAGTTGCGAGTGCTGTTTAAGTTGATAACCTGGGACAGCTGTCCACGCATGTGTGGAGCAATTGTACTTTGCATGCACTGGATGGAGGGGAAAAGTGGTTGCCTCTGATGGGTTGTAATGTGTTCCAGTTCATTAGCATAAACCTGTAGGCTTTTCAGTACAAGAAGGTGGCTGCAATCTGACTGAAATGCACAAAAGGTGGATAAATGGAAGTCTGGGTCTGGCCTTATATGTTTCCTTTTTACTGTAAACTTTTACAGAGTTAACTTCTTTTTCACAAACAACTGAAATCAGAGAGTGGAGGAAAAGGATCTGTCAGAAAAATACCCTGAATTAATAGCATGTCAGATGTTTCCTATGCCATTACTGGCAACACTCCTGTGTATAAAGCGCCAATTTTCAGCATGTACAAAGCGTTACTGATAAATGGGAAAGGAGAACTTCAATAACACAGGTGTTGGCAAATGGACGTCCTCAGTAGGATGTCAAATATTGTAACATTGCCCTGTTAGGAAAGGTTTATTTTCTCTGGGTAGAATTAATATTGTGCTGGATATATTTTGCTAAATCTAAACCCATTACTTTTCCAGGAAAATTATTATTCTACAAAAGTAAATTTCTTTCCTACAGTATAAATGTATCTGGGACACTGCATCATACAGGCTGACAAGTTGTTTTCTTTAATTTTAAGAGGTGCTAAAGACATTTACATAATCCTGGAGAGGGGAAATGATCCTGGCACCTGACAAACACTATTAGACAGTTATGATATATTTCTTTTGCTTGCCTTACTAATTAATGAAGAACCAATGCATATATCAACCATATTTTCTCTGTTAACATCCTTTAAATTGCTCCAAAAGAACGTCTGTCCAGGCAGAGGAGTGCAAGCACCATATTAAGCCCTGATTGTTGCCCTAGAGCAGGGCTAGATATGCCCACATAATGACCTCTAATGAAAGCATATGCATTGTTATTAATAGTAGGGGTCTATATGTTACATTAGTAGGGTTTAATATGTCTCATAAAACTCTATTATGAGGGAATAATGAGGTATATCAAGTTCTGCTATAAGGACATATTGAGCCATCTTATGAGTAGGGCTCCAGATGATCCCACAGTAGGGCTCAGTATTCCCATGTGTTTCTCTCTCACTGGGCCGTATTGAAAGAACCGTTTTTGCAGGGAGTTGCGTGCGTATTTTTAGGATTGGATCAGCTGCGCATGCGTAGTAACTTTATTTACGTAAGTGACGTTAAATATACGCTCGTATGTGCTTTAGACACGGGCATGTGAATCGCACTTGGGGACATACGTGCAGATGGGTGGCGTAGAAATCCGTACTTGCAAATTTACATAAAAGTGGGTGAGGGGAGGCATTTAAATGAACTCATGGAGGCGCGGTTATAAAGAATCGCCCGGACGGAGCACATATACGCTCGTAAGTACACACAGAAAGAACAGAGTGGTCTAGGGACTCGTAAGTCACTGAACGCACGAGTGTCGGGGTTGTCGGTGGGTGTTTTCTTGCTCCGGCCGTGAGTATAATTGCCTACATAAACAAAATGGTTCTCTGTCTCCGCTCTACAGTCAGGCTGCAGGTTAGACGCGCATTACTAGCAGCAGCGTACAAGGCGTACAAGTTGTCTTTACTTTTGGTAACATAAAAAGCTGTTTTTCACCTTATTTTTTAAAATTTGTTACTAAAAAAGATCAATATGTTTTAATATTCTTTTTGAAGGAAATGGAGTTAGGAGTGAACTGAAGTGATTGCTCTTCCTCTTTCTGTCTGCATACAGAAGCGCAGCCTGTGCAGCTACACTGATTTGCTGATAGGTGCCAGATTCAGGGTTTATAGCAGAGGCTTGCTCCCAATACACTCCCCCTTGCTACGCCAATGCACAAAGATGTTGCCTGTGATTGGTGTTCTGAATTGTAGATGTTTTCTAATTTTCCTGTAGAGATAATATGAACACTCTTGTGTTATGTTATGTTATATTGTGCAATAAATAATTAGGTTTAGTACTGGACCCTTATAGGCTGCGTTTTAAATTATGTTTGGTAAAATAACATGAATGTTATGTTCTATGCAGGGGAACATATTACTGAAGAAGAGCTTGCAGAATATCTTAGCAGTTTATTAGGACTTAATCCAGAAGGTGGAAGTTTGGAGCAAGGTAGCTACAGCTATACAGGTATGTAACATTCTATTTCCAGGTTTTGCATGTAGCACACAAATTGTTGCCAATTTGTTACTCTAGACCAAGAGTCCTCAAACTTTTTAAACAGGGGGCCAGTTCACTGTCCCTCAGACCGTGGGAGGGCCAGACTATAGTAAAAACAAAAAAACAATGAACAAATTCCTATGCACGCTTCATATATCTTATTTTAAAGTGAAGAAACAAAACAGGAACAAATACAATATTTAAAATGAAGTAAAATTCATTACTCTCTTCTGTGCCCCTTTGTGTCCATATATATCTGTTCTGTGCCCCTTTGTGTCCATATATATCTGTTCTGTGCCCCTTTGTGTCCATATATATCTGTTCTGTGCCCCTTTGTGTCCATATATATCTGTTCTGTGCCCCTTTGTGTCCATATATATCTGTTCTGTGCCCCTTTGTGTCCATATATATCTGTTCTGTGCCCCTTTGTGTCCATATATATCTGTTCTGTGCCCCTTTGTGTCCATATATATCTGTTCTGTGCCCCTTTGTGTCCATATATATCTGTTCTGTGCCCCTTTGTGTCCATATATATCTGTTCTGTGCCCCTTTGTGTCCATATATATCTGTTCTGTGCCCCTTTGTGTCCATATATATCTGTTCTGTGCCCCTTTGTGTCCATATATATCTGTTCTGTGCCCCTTTGTGTCCATATATATCTGTTCTGTGCCCCTTTGTGTCCATATATATCTGTTCTGTGCCCCTTTGTGTCCATATATATCTGTTCTGTGCCCCTTTGTGTCCATATATATCTGTTCTGTGCCCCTTTGTGTCCATATATATCTGTTCTGTGCCCCTTTGTGTCCATATATATCTGTTCTGTGCCCCTTTGTGTCCATATATATCTGTTCTGTGCCCCTTTGTGTCCATATATATCTGTTCTGTGCCCCTTTGTGTCCATATATATCTGTTCTGTGCCCCTTTGTGTCCATATATATCTGTTCTGTGCCCCTTTGTGTCCATATATATCTGTTCTGTGCCCCTTTGTGTCCATATATATCTGTTCTGTGCCCCTTTGTGTCCATATATATCTGTTCTGTGCCCCTTTGTGTCCATATATATCTGTTCTGTGCCCCTTTGTGTCCATATATATCTGTTCTGTGCCCCTTTGTGTCCATATATATCTGTTCTGTGCCCCTTTGTGTCCATATATATCTGTTCTGTGCCCCTTTGTGTCCATATATATCTGTTCTGTGCCCCTTTGTGTCCATATATATCTGTTCTGTGCCCCTTTGTGTCCATATATATCTGTTCTGTGCCCCTTTGTGTCCATATATATCTGTTCTGTGCCCCTTTGTGTCCATATATATCTGTTCTGTGCCCCTTTGTGTCCATATATATCTGTTCTGTGCCCCTTTGTGTCCATATATATCTGTTCTGTGCCCCTTTGTGTCCATATATATCTGTTCTGTGCCCCTTTGTGTCCATATATATCTGTTCTGTGCCCCTTTGTGTCCATATATATCTGTTCTGTGCCCCTTTGTGTCCATATATATCTGTTCTGTGCCCCTTTGTGTCCATATATATCTGTTCTGTGCCCCTTTGTGTCCATATATATCTGTTCTGTGCCCCTTTGTGTCCATATATATCTGTTCTGTGCCCCTTTGTGTCCATATATATCTGTTCTGTGCCCCTTTGTGTCCATATATATCTGTTCTGTGCCCCTTTGTGTCCATATATATCTGTTCTGTGCCCCTTTGTGTCCATATATATCTGTTCTGTGCCCCTTTGTGTCCATATATATCTGTTCTGTGCCCCTTTGTGTCCATATATATCTGTTCTGTGCCCCTTTGTGTCCATATATATCTGTTCTGTGCCCCTTTGTGTCCATATATATCTGTTCTGTGCCCCTTTGTGTCCATATATATCTGTTCTGTGCCCCTTTGTGTCCATATATATCTGTTCTGTGCCCCTTTGTGTCCATATATATCTGTTCTGTGCCCCTTTGTGTCCATATATATCTGTTCTGTGCCCCTTTGTGTCCATATATATCTGTTCTGTGCCCCTTTGTGTCCATATATATCTGTTCTGTGCCCCTTTGTGTCCATATATATCTGTTCTGTGCCCCTTTGTGTCCATATATATCTGTTCTGTGCCCCTTTGTGTCCATATATATCTGTTCTGTGCCCCTTTGTGTCCATATATATCTGTTCTGTGCCCCTTTGTGTCCATATATATCTGTTCTGTGCCCCTTTGTGTCCATATATATCTGTTCTGTGCCCCTTTGTGTCCATATATATCTGTTCTGTGCCCCTTTGTGTCCATATATATCTGTTCTGTGCCCCTTTGTGTCCATATATATCTGTTCTGTGCCCCTTTGTGTCCATATATATCTGTTCTGTGCCCCTTTGTGTCCATATATATCTGTTCTGTGCCCCTTTGTGTCCATATATATCTGTTCTGTGCCCCTTTGTGTCCATATATATCTGTTCTGTGCCCCTTTGTGTCCATATATATCTGTTCTGTGCCCCTTTGTGTCCATATATATCTGTTCTGTGCCCCTTTGTGTCCATATATATCTGTTCTGTGCCCCTTTGTGTCCATATATATCTGTTCTGTGCCCCTTTGTGTCCATATATATCTGTTCTGTGCCCCTTTGTGTCCATATATATCTGTTCTGTGCCCCTTTGTGTCCATATATATCTGTTCTGTGCCCCTTTGTGTCCATATATATCTGTTCTGTGCCCCTTTGTGTCCATATATATCTGTTCTGTGCCCCTTTGTGTCCATATATATCTGTTCTGTGCCCCTTTGTGTCCATATATATCTGTTCTGTGCCCCTTTGTGTCCATATATATCTGTTCTGTGCCCCTTTGTGTCCATATATATCTGTTCTGTGCCCCTTTGTGTCCATATATATCTGTTCTGTGCCCCTTTGTGTCCATATATATCTGTTCTGTGCCCCTTTGTGTCCATATATATCTGTTCTGTGCCCCTTTGTGTCCATATATATCTGTTCTGTGCCCCTTTGTGTCCATATATATCTGTTCTGTGCCCCTTTGTGTCCATATATATCTGTTCTGTGCCCCTTTGTGTCCATATATATCTGTTCTGTGCCCCTTTGTGTCCATATATATCTGTTCTGTGCCCCTTTGTGTCCATATATATCTGTTCTGTGCCCCTTTGTGTCCATATATATCTGTTCTGTGCCCCTTTGTGTCCATATATATCTGTTCTGTGCCCCTTTGTGTCCATATATATCTGTTCTGTGCCCCTTTGTGTCCATATATATCTGTTCTGTGCCCCTTTGTGTCCATATATATCTGTTCTGTGCCCCTTTGTGTCCATATATATCTGTTCTGTGCCCCTTTGTGTCCATATATATCTGTTCTGTGCCCCTTTGTGTCCATATATATCTGTTCTGTGCCCCTTTGTGTCCATATATATCTGTTCTGTGCCCCTTTGTGTCCATATATATCTGTTCTGTGCCCCTTTGTGTCCATATATATCTGTTCTGTGCCCCTTTGTGTCCATATATATCTGTTCTGTGCCCCTTTGTGTCCATATATATCTGTTCTGTGCCCCTTTGTGTCCATATATATCTGTTCTGTGCCCCTTTGTGTCCATATATATCTGTTCTGTGCCCCTTTGTGTCCATATATATCTGTTCTGTGCCCCTTTGTGTCCATATATATCTGTTCTGTGCCCCTTTGTGTCCATATATATCTGTTCTGTGCCCCTTTGTGTCCATATATATCTGTTCTGTGCCCCTTTGTGTCCATATATATCTGTTCTGTGCCCCTTTGTGTCCATATATATCTGTTCTGTGCCCCTTTGTGTCCATATATATCTGTTCTGTGCCCCTTTGTGTCCATATATATCTGTTCTGTGCCCCTTTGTGTCCATATATATCTGTTCTGTGCCCCTTTGTGTCCATATATATCTGTTCTGTGCCCCTTTGTGTCCATATATATCTGTTCTGTGCCCCTTTGTGTCCATATATATCTGTTCTGTGCCCCTTTGTGTCCATATATATCTGTTCTGTGCCCCTTTGTGTCCATATATATCTGTTCTGTGCCCCTTTGTGTCCATATATATCTGTTCTGTGCCCCTTTGTGTCCATATATATCTGTTCTGTGCCCCTTTGTGTCCATATATATCTGTTCTGTGCCCCTTTGTGTCCATATATATCTGTTCTGTGCCCCTTTGTGTCCATATATATCTGTTCTGTGCCCCTTTGTGTCCATATATATCTGTTCTGTGCCCCTTTGTGTCCATATATATCTGTTCTGTGCCCCTTTGTGTCCATATATATCTGTTCTGTGCCCCTTTGTGTCCATATATATCTGTTCTGTGCCCCTTTGTGTCCATATATATCTGTTCTGTGCCCCTTTGTGTCCATATATATCTGTTCTGTGCCCCTTTGTGTCCATATATATCTGTTCTGTGCCCCTTTGTGTCCATATATATCTGTTCTGTGCCCCTTTGTGTCCATATATATCTGTTCTGTGCCCCTTTGTGTCCATATATATCTGTTCTGTGCCCCTTTGTGTCCATATATATCTGTTCTGTGCCCCTTTGTGTCCATATATATCTGTTCTGTGCCCCTTTGTGTCCATATATATCTGTTCTGTGCCCCTTTGTGTCCATATATATCTGTTCTGTGCCCCTTTGTGTCCATATATATCTGTTCTGTGCCCCTTTGTGTCCATATATATCTGTTCTGTGCCCCTTTGTGTCCATATATATCTGTTCTGTGCCCCTTTGTGTCCATATATATCTGTTCTGTGCCCCTTTGTGTCCATATATATCTGTTCTGTGCCCCTTTGTGTCCATATATATCTGTTCTGTGCCCCTTTGTGTCCATATATATCTGTTCTGTGCCCCTTTGTGTCCATATATATCTGTTCTGTGCCCCTTTGTGTCCATATATATCTGTTCTGTGCCCCTTTGTGTCCATATATATCTGTTCTGTGCCCCTTTGTGTCCATATATATCTGTTCTGTGCCCCTTTGTGTCCATATATATCTGTTCTGTGCCCCTTTGTGTCCATATATATCTGTTCTGTGCCCCTTTGTGTCCATATATATCTGTTCTGTGCCCCTTTGTGTCCATATATATCTGTTCTGTGCCCCTTTGTGTCCATATATATCTGTTCTGTGCCCCTTTGTGTCCATATATATCTGTTCTGTGCCCCTTTGTGTCCATATATATCTGTTCTGTGCCCCTTTGTGTCCATATATATCTGTTCTGTGCCCCTTTGTGTCCATATATATCTGTTCTGTGCCCCTTTGTGTCCATATATATCTGTTCTGTGCCCCTTTGTGTCCATATATATCTGTTCTGTGCCCCTTTGTGTCCATATATATCTGTTCTGTGCCCCTTTGTGTCCATATATATCTGTTCTGTGCCCCTTTGTGTCCATATATATCTGTTCTGTGCCCCTTTGTGTCCATATATATCTGTTCTGTGCCCCTTTGTGTCCATATATATCTGTTCTGTGCCCCTTTGTGTCCATATATATCTGTTCTGTGCCCCTTTGTGTCCATATATATCTGTTCTGTGCCCCTTTGTGTCCATATATATCTGTTCTGTGCCCCTTTGTGTCCATATATATCTGTTCTGTGCCCCTTTGTGTCCATATATATCTGTTCTGTGCCCCTTTGTGTCCATATATATCTGTTCTGTGCCCCTTTGTGTCCATATATATCTGTTCTGTGCCCCTTTGTGTCCATATATATCTGTTCTGTGCCCCTTTGTGTCCATATATATCTGTTCTGTGCCCCTTTGTGTCCATATATATCTGTTCTGTGCCCCTTTGTGTCCATATATATCTGTTCTGTGCCCCTTTGTGTCCATATATATCTGTTCTGTGCCCCTTTGTGTCCATATATATCTGTTCTGTGCCCCTTTGTGTCCATATATATCTGTTCTGTGCCCCTTTGTGTCCATATATATCTGTTCTGTGCCCCTTTGTGTCCATATATATCTGTTCTGTGCCCCTTTGTGTCCATATATATCTGTTCTGTGCCCCTTTGTGTCCATATATATCTGTTCTGTGCCCCTTTGTGTCCATATATATCTGTTCTGTGCCCCTTTGTGTCCATATATATCTGTTCTGTGCCCCTTTGTGTCCATATATATCTGTTCTGTGCCCCTTTGTGTCCATATATATCTGTTCTGTGCCCCTTTGTGTCCATATATATCTGTTCTGTGCCCCTTTGTGTCCATATATATCTGTTCTGTGCCCCTTTGTGTCCATATATATCTGTTCTGTGCCCCTTTGTGTCCATATATATCTGTTCTGTGCCCCTTTGTGTCCATATATATCTGTTCTGTGCCCCTTTGTGTCCATATATATCTGTTCTGTGCCCCTTTGTGTCCATATATATCTGTTCTGTGCCCCTTTGTGTCCATATATATCTGTTCTGTGCCCCTTTGTGTCCATATATATCTGTTCTGTGCCCCTTTGTGTCCATATATATCTGTTCTGTGCCCCTTTGTGTCCATATATATCTGTTCTGTGCCCCTTTGTGTCCATATATATCTGTTCTGTGCCCCTTTGTGTCCATATATATCTGTTCTGTGCCCCTTTGTGTCCATATATATCTGTTCTGTGCCCCTTTGTGTCCATATATATCTGTTCTGTGCCCCTTTGTGTCCATATATATCTGTTCTGTGCCCCTTTGTGTCCATATATATCTGTTCTGTGCCCCTTTGTGTCCATATATATCTGTTCTGTGCCCCTTTGTGTCCATATATATCTGTTCTGTGCCCCTTTGTGTCCATATATATCTGTTCTGTGCCCCTTTGTGTCCATATATATCTGTTCTGTGCCCCTTTGTGTCCATATATATCTGTTCTGTGCCCCTTTGTGTCCATATATATCTGTTCTGTGCCCCTTTGTGTCCATATATATCTGTTCTGTGCCCCTTTGTGTCCATATATATCTGTTCTGTGCCCCTTTGTGTCCATATATATCTGTTCTGTGCCCCTTTGTGTCCATATATATCTGTTCTGTGCCCCTTTGTGTCCATATATATCTGTTCTGTGCCCCTTTGTGTCCATATATATCTGTTCTGTGCCCCTTTGTGTCCATATATATCTGTTCTGTGCCCCTTTGTGTCCATATATATCTGTTCTGTGCCCCTTTGTGTCCATATATATCTGTTCTGTGCCCCTTTGTGTCCATATATATCTGTTCTGTGCCCCTTTGTGTCCATATATATCTGTTCTGTGCCCCTTTGTGTCCATATATATCTGTTCTGTGCCCCTTTGTGTCCATATATATCTGTTCTGTGCCCCTTTGTGTCCATATATATCTGTTCTGTGCCCCTTTGTGTCCATATATATCTGTTCTGTGCCCCTTTGTGTCCATATATATCTGTTCTGTGCCCCTTTGTGTCCATATATATCTGTTCTGTGCCCCTTTGTGTCCATATATATCTGTTCTGTGCCCCTTTGTGTCCATATATATCTGTTCTGTGCCCCTTTGTGTCCATATATATCTGTTCTGTGCCCCTTTGTGTCCATATATATCTGTTCTGTGCCCCTTTGTGTCCATATATATCTGTTCTGTGCCCCTTTGTGTCCATATATATCTGTTCTGTGCCCCTTTGTGTCCATATATATCTGTTCTGTGCCCCTTTGTGTCCATATATATCTGTTCTGTGCCCCTTTGTGTCCATATATATCTGTTCTGTGCCCCTTTGTGTCCATATATATCTGTTCTGTGCCCCTTTGTGTCCATATATATCTGTTCTGTGCCCCTTTGTGTCCATATATATCTGTTCTGTGCCCCTTTGTGTCCATATATATCTGTTCTGTGCCCCTTTGTGTCCATATATATCTGTTCTGTGCCCCTTTGTGTCCATATATATCTGTTCTGTGCCCCTTTGTGTCCATATATATCTGTTCTGTGCCCCTTTGTGTCCATATATATCTGTTCTGTGCCCCTTTGTGTCCATATATATCTGTTCTGTGCCCCTTTGTGTCCATATATATCTGTTCTGTGCCCCTTTGTGTCCATATATATCTGTTCTGTGCCCCTTTGTGTCCATATATATCTGTTCTGTGCCCCTTTGTGTCCATATATATCTGTTCTGTGCCCCTTTGTGTCCATATATATCTGTTCTGTGCCCCTTTGTGTCCATATATATCTGTTCTGTGCCCCTTTGTGTCCATATATATCTGTTCTGTGCCCCTTTGTGTCCATATATATCTGTTCTGTGCCCCTTTGTGTCCATATATATCTGTTCTGTGCCCCTTTGTGTCCATATATATCTGTTCTGTGCCCCTTTGTGTCCATATATATCTGTTCTGTGCCCCTTTGTGTCCATATATATCTGTTCTGTGCCCCTTTGTGTCCATATATATCTGTTCTGTGCCCCTTTGTGTCCATATATATCTGTTCTGTGCCCCTTTGTGTCCATATCGCGACTATTTTACTGCATCGTCGGCGCTTCACATACGAGTGAAGCGCCGGTGATGCAGTGGAAACACTCACCGGACATTGTGAGTCTTCACGATGAAGGTAAGCTTTTATAAATCTGGGGAGTGAAGTGTCCAGGCTCGCTGCGATGATAAGCGAGCCTGGATCACTATCACTCCCCAGATTTATGCGGTGTCCATAAATAGAGCCCTATATCACTTGTGATTCTTTAAGGAAACCTAGAAGACATGGACTGTTAGGGGGTCCTGAGGACCAAGGTTGAGAAACACTGGCCTAAGGTCTGTTACTCATTATAATGGACTACTAGTCTACCTCACTTTAGCAACATGTTTTGAGCTAGCAGTAGCACTAATTAAGTGATCTAAATCATTATATAAAAGTTTTATTTGTTACAAAAAATTATGGAAGAAAGTACACAGACTGACACTGGAAAATCTGAACAAATGAGTGGTGGATTATCTCATAGATATGATTTGAAATGATTTATTTAATCATAGTATAACTTTGTACAGTACAAACCCGCAGCTTGTGGTAAAGTACAGGGTAAAAAGCGTCCCATTGTATTTGTGGGCTTGCAGCGCTTTCCTCTACCATCCCCCCGCTGCGATTCACAGCAGCCCCGCACCGCGCATGCGCAACCCCGTGTGCCTGTGCTCGGCCGTATATGTGTGAGTGTGTGTGTGTGTGAGAGAGAGAAAAGAAAGAGCGATAAGTAACCGGCGCCTGAGCTCCCTTTATTTCCCCCTCCCTGCTAACCCGCCGCAACCATGTCGGGACGCTCGGTCAGAGCCGAAACACGAAGCAGAGCTAAAGATGATATCAAACGGGTTATGGCCGCCATCGAAAAAGTACGAAAATGGTAAGAAAGGGTACAACAAAGGAGCGGAATGGAGGGCGGAGGAGGTGGAGGGGGAATGGAAGCGGCGGC
The DNA here is from genome assembly GCA_011038615.1 of Limnodynastes dumerilii. Taxonomy (NCBI): domain Eukaryota; kingdom Metazoa; phylum Chordata; class Amphibia; order Anura; family Limnodynastidae; genus Limnodynastes; species Limnodynastes dumerilii. Next base: position 148,028 of record WWET01002902.1, on the reverse strand, counting down.
GCCGGGGTCACCTGACCCGCCTCATCCTCTAAAAATCCCC
>WWET01002902.1:122220-133690 GCA_011038615.1 Limnodynastes dumerilii | reverse complement strand
TCCTTTTGCAAAAGCTGCAAAAAAACAGAGAAGCTTCCTTCATGAAGATGCAGATCCATGCCAGAAGCCTGCTGGATGTGCAGGAACACAATGCGTCCGTATTCCCTAAGTATGCAGAGTGTGGAAAATGCTCTCGTTGTGTAATTTTGGATCTGGCCCTCTGACAGCAGGTTAAAAATGGCTTCTTCTACAGTGAGAGGATTGACTAGGAATGGGGTCCTTTTCAATACCAGGAGCTAAAGTGGAGATGTTACCCACAGCAAACAATCATATTCTAGCTGACATTCTTTTGCATGCAATAGGAAAATGAGCGCTAGAATCTGGTTGCTATGGGCAACATCTCCACTATTGCTTTCCCGCAGCTTAGGAAAATCCTGGGGCTAGATTTACCAAGTTGGCCCTTTCGACGTGATGGCTGAAGACATGATTTTCAAGTCTAGAGGCTTGTCATCTGTAGTTGGTCAACCTATAATGTAAACCAGGAATGCTGCGTTGATGAGATTTTTTTTCTTTGCATGTGGAAGGTCATTGTTAGGTGGTGTTAGTGTAAAGATATTCATATGTCTGTGCTTTTGAAATTTGTCAAAAGGATTCTGGCAGCTGTTTCCTAGATCCAGACTGTCTTGCATGTTCCAACATCCTGCCCCTCTTGTTACTATATTTGGGCTCATATTTGAATTTAAATTTTGTTTGAGCCTCAGGATTATTAATCGACCTCCTCTAAGTGCATCTGTTTTATCTTTTGTTTCTTAATGTACAAGCTGGCACATAGATTTGATATATCCATACATTTTTGGAATCCTTTTTTAGTTGAGCCCTTCTCTGTGCCCAGTATCGTTCTGTTCAGCAGAAACCGTTACAGAGAAGCCACTTCAGAAGCCAACATCATTTGTAGGCTTCCATGCACTATTAGCTATGTGTTTATGGTTTTCTAACTTCTTATTCTCTCCCTCTTTCTCATGGTCCAGGATTCTGATGATGGTGTCCCTCCATGCAAAAAGACAAAAGGTGACAGTTCGCAGCAGAGCACAGAATCTATGTAGACTATTCAGCTCAACTTCTTTTTCTTTTATTTGGGGTTTGTTTACTGTAAGGTACATTGGTTATTGCAACAATAGGACAGCCTTACTTAAAGTATCTTTATCTCTCTTCGATGAGAATAGGACACTTTACTATTCAACCTACAAAGCAAGAATCCAGCAATGCCTGGATAGGAGGCCAGGACTTGAGGAAACTGAAATCGTTCTGTGAGAATTCAGAATACCAATGAAAGTCTTTTGAAGTAGTTGATGTAAACACTCAGGAGGGTCTACGCACTGTTTTCTGTAGTCATTTTTACATTTGTGTTGCTGCTGTATATATGTTTTTCCATTTTGCTATTTAACATGTAAGATATTTAAGATGGTACCTGTTCAGATTTAAGCCTCCATGTGAATTTACATAATTCTGTTTTTGTTATTGTGCCTTTTTGATCTAGGATTATTATTTTTTATTAATAAGTATCAGCTTTAGTTTATGAATTTTTATGTAGGTGAGTTCTAGCTCGTAGCAAAGAATCAGGATAAGCCATTTTCACGGTGTGTGGTGAGCTAATCACTGCTTATATTACTAATGACTAATAATGTATTCAAGTATATGCATTCCACAGCCAATATCTGTGTCCATTTGTTTTAATGCAATGCAACATATCATAAATTTAATATAAGTGCTATCTCTCTTCTGGGCAGCTCAATTAATATTTGCTGTATTAAATGGTTCATCCATATTTGTCAATTATTGTAAAGAATTGTTTGTTTTTAGTTTTTCTACTGTCTTTAAATCAAGTGTTTAGTCAAAGCAGTATTGTTGTTTTTTATTCTATTCATTTTGCTTTAAACCGATCAGTTACATCTTCATATTGTTTCAATGTTTTGGTTAAACTGTGTCACCACTGGTAGAGGCAGGACAGGTGGATAATAATATTCCAGTGTATGCAAATGCTTTGTACTTTAATGCAGTTCCATTCCATGAGAGGCCGCACTTGTAAGTAACGGTAATAGAAAAGATATGTGAATGACTGTTTATAGTTTATATCTTTTCTCTCCCTTATTACATACAATTTGCAATAGCATTTTACTATTCATAATTGGTTTCTTAGCCCAGAAGAGACTGCCTGAACAGTTGGCTCAATGGTGCTGTCTTGTTAATGTTTGCCCATGCATTCATTATATTGAATCCAGTGAATCATTTTCATTTATAGGTTGGCTGACTGTTTTATCAGTTATTATCTAGCTAATAAATATTTTTTCAAGGAAGACATCCAGTTCTTGACAGCTCTGTATTTCTTGTTTGTGGTTTTCATGGTGGTTGAATAGGGCATTTTTTATGAGACTTTACAGCTGCTGTTTGCATACATGTCTGCTTCTAGCCTAAGTGAATATGGCTTCAAAAAATTGTATTTTAGGTTCCTTCCCATCGTCACAGCTGTGTCTTGTATGTCCCCAACTTTGCTTGGGGGTGGCCATTACATTCTAGGTAATTATGTTTTTCACTTTTGTTATACATTCCCTGTAAAAAGATCTAAATGAGTTTAACGTTGGTATGTATTCCCATTGTACTGTTACTTTTGCCTAGACCATTAAAAACTACCTGATGCTCAGTATTTTCTCCGATCAACTTTTATTATTCAATGCTGGAGTTAAGACAAACTACTGTTCAGTTCAATATGATTTTATTCACAAAATGTTCTAGCAAAGAAATGTTCTTTTCCATTTTCTATAATGAATATTTTAAAGTAGTCTGTTTGTATAAGGTCTTGGGACACAATCCATTTTCTGTTTTACATATACCAGATTGCTGGTTCAAAGCTTGTACACTGAAGAAATGTGGAGAGATATTCAGTCATGTTCATTATTAGTAGTATACCTCAAAATTTTACAATAAATGTAGATTTTATAAGTAATGAATTGAGCTACAGTTTGCTTCAGTTTTGTCTGTATTATCGTTATTAAGGTCGCATTGGGAACATATTTTTTTTTTTAACATTACAGTGCATAATCCATAATTAAGAAAAGTAAGCATTTAGAATTGCAACCAGTAATCATTGGGTTGGCCATTACAGAGATGGCTTACAGTTCTCCCTCTTTATGTTGCTGGCATATTGCAGAGGATTAAACTTGATTATAGTGTGTGTAGTGTTCTAAGTGGGTGGAATTTTTTTTTTGTTAAGATTAAAATGATGCGAAGAATTCTCCCATTGTGTGAAAAAAGAAAAATCACATTAAAAAAACAATTGAAAATAAATGACAACACACTCTTTTTGCATGGAGTCTATACTGTTGTATTTGTGTGATTTAAACTTTAAGTACTTTATATTAACAGTTTACATGAATTCCAAATATAATAGTTTGACAGGTATGTTCTGAAAAAAGGTTAAAAATGTTTTTATTAAATTTACTCTATACAGATATTTAAATGTTTTAAAATATCTTCTCTCTAAATGAAGGTGAATATTGCTTGCAGTGAGGTTGAATTAATTATGAAATCAATTTAGACTTTCTCTGTGAAACAGGAGTCCTGTTAGTTTGAATGTAGCTAGTATGATCTGGCTGTATTATATACTGTTGATACATATTAAAGACAACATGGATATTGTGACATGACTAAAAGTAATAATAAAGGAAATCTATTGGCAAGTTGACAGTGTTTATAGCCATGCAGTTGTTGAAATTACCCATAATACTTAACAACTAACCCTAACAAAGCCTGAAAATGGAAATTACTGGTTTATTTGCTGTCAGGTTTGCTTGATAAAGCTTGTAAGACACGTTTAGTAGGTCTGCCAGTGTGGTTATATTGGTGCCTCTTTCTTGATTCAACTAAATTAACATTTTTTACCAAAATGTAAAAGTAAAGCAGACCCTTTGGATGGTTGAAATGTCTCATTGCCAATGGGTTATATGTACTGTGGAAGGTAGAGAAAGTTTGTCTTCTCAATATATTCAGACCTGCAATAGCAGAACGCAATTTTTTGTTTTCACATAGATTTTTTTTATAATGTAACTTAATATTAGTAAGGATAGCTTGATCACCTGACCTGTGCAGCACCAGACCGCTGTGTCTATCACACATCTATATTGGATCTTTGAAGCCGTCATCTCCACAAATGCAAAGTTTAGCTTGTTTGTGAGAAAACATCCTTTTTGTTTTTTTTTTTTTTTGTTTTTTTTAAGGTGCTTTTCTCTGGAAAAAATATACATATTTTATTTTTTTAATGGTATGTAACATCTATTATGAGAACAGTTTATAATGCTCTGTACACATGAAGCAAAATATTGGTTTGAGACCACTGGCATATGTATATTCCTCACATATGCATCATGTTCTAGATGTTCTATTCTGGGTTCTATTCTGCTAGTTGTAACACTTCTCCCCTATATTTATTCTTTGGTAGTTATGGGTTTGTACAATGTACAACATTTTCTTCTCAAAATAAAACGATTAAAGAAACATTGGTGTTTGGTTTTTTTTTTCCCTGTGTGACCTCTTTATGTACTGCAGCATCTTATGAGGATGGAAACAAAAGGTGACAGCATTACTGGAAGTTGGAAAGCATGCTGGACTAAACTTTCTAACTGGTTGTTTATCCATAACTATTTTGTTGCATATGTGGTCCTAAAATCAGTGTTCACTACTGACTGAAACTTTTGAAAAGCTCCAGAGCTGATTTTTTAGGAGACCTGTAAAATATGGACTGCTAGTGGTAACTGAGGACAAGGATAGCAAACACTGATTTAAGCAGGGTACACACAATGAGACTTTTTCTGCTGATTATCCTGCAGATAAACCGTTTAAGCCAGGGGTGTTCAAGCTTTTAATGCCACGCCCACTCTAGTTTCTCTGATGGTAAAATTTCCTTACTGTCCACCGGTGTCGCAGTAGCTCAGGTTAGCACAAGTGCGAGGTAATGTTTAAAGGAGAGTGTTTGTACAACCCCCCTCTTCCTTTTTCTCCCCCTACATCTATCCTATATACCCCCTTTTCTTTCCCTGTATCTATCCTGTAAAAGCACCTTTTCTTCTCCTGTATCCTATATAACAACCTTTCTACCGTTGTAGCTATCCTATACACCCCCACTTTTTATTTCCTCATTTCAAAACTTTTCTTAATTAGCCTTTAATGTCTTCTTACCTTTGCTGTTTTCTCCTCTCTTCTTCGCCCCCTGTCCTACATTGTACTTTCTGAATAACGCCGGTGTGGCTTGTCTGCCATAGCAACGCATACACAGTGCCTGGATGCATCGGTTCACGTACTGTGTATGTGAGTAATAGTGCTAGTAACTCTTTTGTATATGAAAACTTTATTACCAAGACAAAGTTTGTTTTTTTTATACAAAAGAACCACAAGCACTAGTATAATCTCTAAGCGAACTATATAATGACCGCTGACTGATCAGTGCGGCCTATCCCCTGCCGCAAGTTACATAATCGGACCACTACCAGTTGTGATTGCTATCGGGGCCGCAAGACCCCCAATGCCCACCATGAAAGTTTAAATCGCCCACTAGTGGGCAGTAGAGACCAGGTTGACTACCACTGGTTTAATCTATCATCTTACCAGTGTACTGTCCAACGATGCTCCAGAATAGTTTCAAACAGGCTGTAACCAGGTTTTTTTGTTTTTTCCTCTTGAGCCTTGTCAGTGTGTACCCTGTTTTATATGATATTGCAGTGCAAATGTTGCATAGAAACCTATTCAAAAAAGTCCTAGCATAGCATGTGTAAACGAACATTCATAGCTGACAATATTCTTCGAGCCTCTGTTTGTGAACAGGCTTGTATTTATTACTGATACTTTTATGACTAAGAAGGATATGGAAAGCTTTAAGAAAAGACCTAGAAGGGATCTGAGTGATGTATCAGATGTGCAATACAAGGGGCGACAATGTCAGACGTCTCACTTGCCTCAGAAGACGCATCAGTGAAATCGTTAAAAGAAAAAGGTTTAACACTGATATTGTGGATAATCTTCTTAAACTAATATATAAATCCCTTAATATTGAGGAATAAAAATTTCAAGAACTTTTATTTAAAGATACAAGGAGCATACACAGAACCTTCCCACTGTCCTGACATCCTGACAAAAGAATATCTGCAACCAATAGGATGTCTAAACTTTCCCCCTTTCCCCAGGAAGAGGTCAAGAAATGGGAAGAAGCCCCAAAGGTGGACCCAGCCATCGCAAGGATTTTGAAAAAGACTACCGTTCCACTAGATGATGTTTCAGTAAAGACACAATGGACAAGAAAATGGACATTGGTCTTAAAAAGCAGCATTCGGTAGCTGGGGCAGCTCTCAAGCCAGCAGCAGCGTCAGCAATTTCAGTTAGAGTGTTACGAAGCTGGTGCAGCTCCATGGAAAACGATGTACTAGAAGGAGTGAAAAGAGCTGATTTGCTGAAACAGATACAAAACCTACAACTAGCAGTGGAATATTTGTGAAGCCTCATTAGATTCTGTAAAGCTGGGAGCAACAGCGGCCGTAGTAAGACGGGCACCATGGCTGAAACCTTGGCAAGCAGATAGTCATTCCAAGAATAAACTCCTTACCCTGTCTTTTCAAGGAGAATCCTTATTTGTAAAAAAAAACCTGGACAACATTATTTCCAAAGTAATTGGAGGTAAGTCGTCGTGGATACCACAAGAGAGAGGTAAAAGGACATTCCAATACAGACAACAAAGGAATGCAGTGCCCGAATATAAAGAAGCAAGGCTTTACAGACCAGGCAGAGGATACAGGAGAGGACAACAGTCCACCAGCAGGTCCACTTTTCGTGGGCAAAGATCACATGATATCAGATCCATACTCAAACAAATGGCCCAATGAAGTCAAGATGGCCAGTTCAGAAGAATTAGTGGGGTCCAGACTTCTTCAATATCAAGACATCTGGGTCTCAAGAATTTCAGACAAGTGGGTGATAGAAGCAGTATCCACAGGTTACAAGATATAATTTGTAACTTACCCTCAAACATGGTTCCTGGAATCACCATTACCAACTCAGGCACAAGAACGTGTAGCATTAAAACAAAGCTTGCTCACTATGATAAAACAACAAGTGGCGAAGGTGGTAGAAGAGGAAGAAAAGTTCAACGGGTTCTACTCCCGGTTCTTCATAGTCCCCAAAGCGACCGGTGGGTACAGAACCATCTTGGACTTAAGAAATCTAAACAAATATATCAAACTACAAACTTTCAAGATGGAATCGTTAGTCTATTCTTCCCTACCTTCATCAGAATGCATACATGACAACCATCGATCTAAAGGATGCTTATTTACATGTGCCGATATTTCCAGGGCATCAGAGATACCTAAGATTCATGGTATTTAAGACCCATTATCAGTTCACCTCACTCCCCTTCGGACTGGCCACGTCCCCGAGGACGTTTTCAAAAATTCTAATAGCAGTAATAGAACTTTATAAGGCTAGAAGAAATAGCAATTTGGCCTTACTTAGACGACATGCTGATAGCAACAGAATCAAAAGAAGTAGCAGAAATTCATACGCAAAAAGCCCTGTCTATGTTAAGAGATTTCGGTAGAATCATCAATATTGCCAAAAGTCAATTGTCGCCCAGAAGACAGCTAAAATTATTGGGAGTCACATTGAACACCAACACAATGACAGTATCGCTAACAGCGGATAGAGTGAGGAATCTCTGCAAGTACAAGCCATACAGACAAAAAAAAAAGTAACAGCAGACGATTGCCTAAAATGCCTAGGTCTTATGTTTGCTTTTGTGTGTGTGATTCTTAAAACAGTCTTCATTAAATAAACCACATCATATGGCGTTCCACTCCTAGGACTATGCCTTTTTAAATTTCTACATAGTCCCCAGTAAAATAAAAGCAGTGCAGAAGATATCCCCCCCCCTCTCCCCCCCAATCCAAAAAGTCAAAGCAATTCCACTTCAAGCTCTGTCCTGCCCTGCTGGGCAAGGGGTGAATTTAAAGCATTGCGGGAGTCTACATCCTGGGATAATGTTATTGTCAAACCGTCTCATAAAGGCGGCAACATCGTTCTTTAGCCGATAGATATGTATATTATGGAAGCTTCCCGCCAGTTGAACGACAAATCCTGTTATCGTCTATTGTTTGCCAATCCTTCGTTTGAATTTTTATTGATGTATCAGAATCTAATAGGAGCAGCCAGACATAATAATGTTATCTCCACAGCAGATTTTAATTATTTGAATGTCTCTCACCCTAAGGTAGCGACACTATACTTGCTGCCAAAGACACACAAGAGTTGTACCAGACCTCCTGGGAGACCCATCGTCTCCGGGAACGACTCTTTGACTGAAAATGCAAGCAGGTACGTGGACCACCTCTTCCCCTTTTGTCGTTTCCCTACCATCTTATTTGAGAGACACGGCAGACCTTTTACAATGGCTAGAAGGTGTTCAGGTTCCCCAATCCAAGTGGCTGGTGACTAGACGTGGAGTCCCTGTATATCTCTGTTGTGACACTGGCTGCCGTGTCCTCTTTCTTACAGATGAACAGTACCCCAGATTTCAATTAATTTTTGATTTCTTTGCTGCGGTTTGTACTAACTCATAATTTTTTTCTATTTAACGGTAAATATTACCTTCAAACCCGTGGAACTGCGCTGGGGACATCATGTGCCCCATCGTACGCAAACATTCACCTTGGATCCTGGGAGCGGGATGTCGTCTTTGGTGAGGCCAGCGAGTCATACACCTTGTGTGCTCATCTGTCATCCTGCTCCTATGGCAGGGGGATGAATCCACTTACAACCAAAATGACAAATCTTAAGTTAACTGTTCACAAAAGTAGGGCGAAGGTGGCTTTTTGGATCTGACCGTTTCAATTGATTCCAACGGTTACATAAGGACATAATCCTATAGAAAACCCACTGCTACCAACAGCATATTACATTATTTTAGTTTCTATCCATCCTCGGTGATAAACAACATTCCCAAAGGAGATTATCTCCGCCTGAGGAGAAACTGCTCCACATTAGATAGTTTTAAAAAACAGGCTAAAGCACTGCAGGGTCGCCTTATCCAATGAGGTTACAAACCTTACCTCCTCCGTAGAGCCTACCAGCAGACACACACTATCTGTAGAGATCCTTTAATCTCCAAGAAGTCTCAGAAATCTTCCTCTAAACTGGTGTGTTTTATTGGTAATTACTGTATCAAATCCAAGAAAATTGTAGATTCTTAACAAACACTTGCCAGTGGGTAAACCCGTACCTTTAAACTCTACCTCATATATATTGCTGCTATCAGACTGTCCGTGCTTCTGTCCCCTCAATATCATTACTGCACATTTGGTTCAGCTTGATATTAGGAGACCCCATATTGCTAAACTCCAAGGTGTTTTGCTTATATTTTGAATCGACTCAACATATGTATTGGGCACTTTCTCAACTGCACTTTATTCCTTATTAGTGCATTGAATAGGAATCCCTCTCCAGTTTCTTATTTATCTATAATTATTTTTATTATAATTTTTAATAAATTTGTATGATTTTAATTTTTTGAGCGTTGGCACATTATTTAATCAAATCATTAGCGCAGTATTGTTTTATGTGTATATGTAATCCAGTGTATAAGGAAGTTTTGGGAGATCATGTTCCAATGTGTTGACATAGAGCCACTAACTTGAAAGACCAGCTGGTCAAAAGCCATTAATCTCAAACCAAGCCTACTAAATGCAAATACCAAGGCAGTTTTCCCTGTAATTCCTGCAAAGCCTGTTGCTATATGGTGAAGACACTTGGTATTAGTGACAGATATGAAAAGATTTATAAAATCCCTGATTTTTTTAATTGTAATTCGACATATGTCGTTTATCTGCTTTTTTTATTTATTCTTTATTTTCAAAGAAAAAAAAACTGCATACAGGATAACAGACTTTGGAAAAGGCAGTGTGAAATACAAATCCACTCTCAGACATATCCAACATAAGCACAAGTACATCAACAGGATAATAACATTAGAAAGTCTGTACATATTTGATGGGAGGCGGACCTAAACATCAGAAGTTGAAAGTTAAGCAGAAAAGAGTGATCGCCAACATGTGAAGCACAAACCAATACAGCTTTATATTTTTTGTATTTTTATTGGGGTGGGGGATATATCAGGCAGGAGATGAGGGGGGAAACTAGGGGGGTATAAGGGTATATAGGAACTCAGGCTAAGCGTCAGTAGCTAAGTGTAAGATACAATATGTCAGATCGAGGAAGAGAAGTGCACTTCTGCTGTAGAACCTCGTTAAACTTATGGTGGCATCATGTCCACAGGAGTAGGGAGGGTCCAACTAAGGTAATCTGGACTATCTTTGAATAGCAGCCAGGGGAACCAGGTTGCGACATAGCCCTCACGCTTGTCCTCCGCAGAGGTTATAATGTCCTCCATAGACATGTAGAAGTCTATTCTGGTAAACCACTCCTTAATTGTTGGGGGGATAGGCGATTTCCAGTGTGTGGGTATAACAGCTTTTGCTGCGCTGCTTAATCTAGCAAAAAGCGAGTGCTTGTAGGCTGCCAGGGAATTTTGGGGGTTGTTTAAGAGCCAAAATTCGGCAGACATGGGGACTTCAACATCAGTGATTATACGGGCGATGCGTGAGACCGACTGCCAAAAGGGTTGTAAACGCGGGCAGGACCACCAGATGTGGGTAAATGTGCCTATGGGCTCAGAACATCTCCAGCACTGGGAGGAATGAGCTGAGGAAATATTGTGCAGGCGGTGTGGTGTCATATACCAACGAGAAAGGATTTTGTACTGCGTCTCCTGAACAGATAAGCTCATGGAGCCTAGATGTGTGGCCCTAAAGATTTTCTCCCACTCCTCTTCAGTCAGAGACAATTGAAGCTCATCGGTCCAACCTTGAACAAAAGCAGGCAGGGTCGTATCAGTGTCTATTAGGAGCCTGTATAACTGGGAAATTATGTGGGCAGGGGAGGAGGGGCCCATACATAAGAGTTCAAAGTGTGTTTTAGGTCGGTAGAAATGTTCGGCTCTGGAAGGGGAAGATAAATAGTGCTTAAATTGTAGATATACCCAAAGTTCTCTCCCTCCCAGTGCAAACTCTTTCTGGATATCGCAAAAGGCAATCGGTTGATAATGAACATGGGTTTAACCAGTGTTGAAGCCGTTCACACAGCATCTTTGTCCCGAGCAAATCCCCAGTCACACTGGACCCGTGTCTGGCAGATAATGATTCCCATCCCCCAAGATACATACTTTTAATGGAACGTGGGGTGAATAACCCAGGAACATCCTTTCTCACTGCATTGTATCTGGGTCCAACCCGGGAACAACCCTGGTAGCGACCAGAGTCGAGGATCTGGGGCTCACTACCCAGATTGAGCCAATAACACAAACACCCGACCAGGGTTATTCCCGGATCCATACCTTGGTGTGAAAGGGGTTTCATAAACAGATTATTATAATTATGTGTGT
>WWET01002902.1:95388-121964 GCA_011038615.1 Limnodynastes dumerilii | reverse complement strand
AAATATATATATATAGTGGATGGGTTATATATAGCCAATTAAGTACAAGCAAGAGTTATGTAAATATAACATTCACTAATTAGTATTTCACAGTACAATAAATAGATCTATAGCAGGGTTGCTGACTATCCTGGAGACTCCCGTTAGTAACGATATGCAGGTCTTGGTGACGCAATTTGCCTAATCAAGCCCCTTCATCCCTAGTAACAGCATGCATTGAAGCTTTGCCAGGCAGCAGGTGGGGCTTAAGGATGGATTTGCATAAAAAAAATGCATCATTAAGCCCCGCCCCCTGCCAGCATTTCTTTCTTCCCTCCAAGATCTCCCAGATTGAAAAACTAAAAGTCGGCCACCCTGATCTATAGAGACCTCTGTACAACAGCATCCTAGAGACCACCCCCCCTTACTGATCCTGTAACAGCCACAGACCCAGGTGCCCACTTTAGTTACACCACAAGTCAACCACATTTTTGCACCCCGGATGTGGTTTCTCGGTCTGATGATCTCAGTCACGAAAGTAAGTAAAATGAACTAAAATGCCGCCCACATTCGCTCATCGGCTCAATCAGAGAGCATCGTTACCGCCACTGCTGACTGGCTGAGTTCAGCATTACGATAATCCTAATCCTAGCCCTAATTCCTAAACCTAATCCTAACCTTAATCCTAATTCCTAACCTTAAATTTTAATCCTAACTGTAATACTAACCCTAATTCCTCATTTTAATTCCTAACCCTAATCCTAACTCTAATTCCTAATCCTATCACTAACCCTAATCCTAACTTTATTTCCTAATTTTATTTCCTAATCCTAACCCTAATTCCTAACCCTAATCCTAACCTTAATTCCTTAACCTAATCCTAACCCTAATTCCTAACCTTAATTCCTTAACCTAATCCTAACCTTAATTCCTAACCCTAATCCTAACTCTAATTCCTAACCTTAATTCCTTAATTTAATCCTAACCGTAATTCCTAAACCATAATCCTAATCCTAAACTTCATTCCTAATTTTAATTTCTAATCCTAATCCTAACCTTAACCATCATTCTAACCCTAATTCCTAACTTTAATTCCTAATCCTAACCCCTAATCCTAATTTCTAACCTTAATTCCTAATCCTAACCCTGGACCGTATTCACAGATGCGTGTGTATAAAGCACACAAATTTACGCACGTACGTGGCAAGGCCACACCCATAACACTCCCCTCAAACTGATGGTTTTTTGGTGACTTACGCGTCCATAGGGCAACTCTAACACTACGTGTGTAATTACGTGTGTAAATTACTTATAGACGTGCGTACATTACTAGCCGCGCCCTCACCCCACCCACTTTCACGCATGTACGGAAGACAACCACGCCCCTCTGTATGTATGTCACTAAGGGCCATATGCAGAATACCGGATGTATAACATATACGTCCGGTGGTAAGTGTTTTTTCCTACTGCGCATGCGTGGTACATTTTTTACGTTATCTACGTATCTTTTCCTGACGTAGATTGCGTAAATGCGGTCTCTCCTGACGTAGATTGCGTAAATGCGGTCTCTCAGGCCGCATTTACGCAATCTACGTCAGGAAAAGATACGTAGATAATGTAAAAAATGTACTACGCATGCACAGTAAGAAAAAAAAACGCTAAACACCGGACGTATATGTTATATATCAAGTAGTCTGCATACGGCCCTAAGAGCGATTCAGAAATCCGCGCCTAGTGGACTTCCATGCCTAAATCCTATGAACCTTGCGTGGAAAAAGTTACCACGCATGCGCAGTTAATCCGATCCTTAAAAGACGCACGGAAAAACAGGGAAAATTGTATCTGTGAATCCAGTCCCCTATTCCTAATCCTAACCACTAACTGGGGAGCAGAGAACAGAGCACGACGCAGGGTTACAGCAGCTGAGATGAAAGCTTTCGGGCGTGGAAACGCGTCTGGCACGACACAGACCACATTGTCTGCATCACTTTCAAAATTGAAACATTAAAAACAGCAACAGCTTCTCACGTTTCACGTTTGTGTTTATATTGTGGGTTCTGGCTCTTTTCCATTGCAAGATGTATGATATATATTTGAGGCCTGTTGCCCACCTTTCTATAGTGCTAGAGAAGAGTATGAGACGTGGAAAACGTGAGCGGTGTGACTTACAGGAAGATATGAGTGTACTGACGATGTGATAAAAACAAAGGATTTCCTGGTAACATACATACATTCACACACTGACAGACAGGCCTTCAATCAAAAGTCATAGTAACTTCACCAAAGTGTCAGACGACGTGGGCAATGTTCAGGAAGACCAACACAGCGCCAACCAAATGCACAGTGTGAAAATAAGAGGGAATCAGGTGAAACGTTACACCTGGGCAAAACCATGTTGAATTTCAGAGGAGGTAAATGTCATCTGTTGTAAACAGTGTTAGAGTTGAGAGGTGATGTTTCAGACCCTCCAACATGACCCATTCTATTAGGTACAATATAATCCACACCTGAGCTTCCAACTGTAACTCACCTGGTTTAAATGAATTAACTGATATTTTAAAAACTATTTGTCTCTTCAACACAGGTGGTTACCATAGTGACTGACAGTTGGAAACTGAGGAGCAGAATTTTTTGTACCTAATGGAATGGGTCGTGTTGGAGGGATGTTTCCTAGCCTAATTATAAATCATAGCTGCCCACTCCTCTGGCATCTGTACGTCTGGGAGACTCCCAAAATTCGGACATTGGTCGCAGAATCCCAGGAGAGTTGTGCTTGAGGCTGTAATTTAATGGAAATCACAGCCTCAAGATCCGCCCTCCTTCCTTTCCATTGGTGCCATTTTGAGTGTTGCTAAGGGTGGGCACTCCATCCTTAGTAACACAATGGCTTGCAGCATTTATAGGCAGGGGGCAAGATTAACATAAATCATGCCATCAAGCCCTGCAGTTCCCCCCCTGCATCCTAAACAGTAGAACAGTCACTATGCGGCCACCTGTCAGTCCCAGTGCTGTGCAGGACAGGTAAGTTTTGTTCACGTACAAGGTATGAAATGTCTCTAGGTCATATGATTTGGCCATGCCATAGTTGCCAACACTCTGTGAATATCAGGGAGGCTCCCTGACCCCCTGAAGTGTTTCTCCCTGATGCTGATTCAGTTCCTGAAGTCATTTAGCAATTAAGAAATTGTGTCCTCCTTCCCTGCATTGAAGCCTATGGAGGACAAGATGTAATCAAAGGCTACCTAAGACAACATGACTTCAATAATGGAGACAGAGAGGAAAAATACACTTTGGTCTCTTGTTAATCAGCTGCAGTGTCGCTTACTTTTATCTTCTCTATAAAGATGTAAATTGCACAAATTGCGTCATCAAGTCCCACCCTGCTCCTAGTAACACTAGGGGTCAGATTTACTAAGCTGCGGGTTTGAAAAAGTGGAGATGTTGCCCACAGCAACCAATCAGATTCCAGCTGACATTCTCTAGTATGTAATAGGAAAGCGAGAGCTAGAATCTGATTGGTTGCTATAGGCAACATCTCCACTTTTTCAAGCATGCAGCTTAGTAAATCTGGCACTAGAAATACTAGGAAATTCTTGGAATTCAAGGAATACTTGAGGCTGTGGTTTACATGAAGTCCTCTGCGGGAGATTTGAAGGCTACCCCGGAATATTCCATGAGAGTCGGCACCCCTGCAGTAACAGACCCTCCAGTATGACCCATTCCTTTAAGTACAATTTAATCTGCTCCTGAGCTTCCAACTCTCACTCACCTGGTTTAAATTAATTAACTGATATTTAAAAAATGATTTGCCTCTCCAACAAAGGAGGTTGCCATAGTAACTGACAGTTGGAAACTGAGGAGCAGAGTATTTTGTACCTAATGGAATGGGTCATGTTGGAGGGTATGCAGTAAGTCTGCTCCCTGATGCTCCCTCCCCATTGATGTGACACCCCTGAGCCGATCTCCAAATAGTGGTGGTGAAAATGTGTCCAGGGCCTTTCCCCCATATGTCTGATATGTGATATCGCTGCCGGTCGGTTTCTAAGAATTAGGAGGAGCTGCTCTGACTGGAAGGAATTAGGATGTGGAGCAGGGGGAACAGAAGCTTCAGTTTTGCTGATAGGACATGACAAGTGATTCAAGCAGCACATGAAAGTGCAAAGAGGAGATTTACAGATATGAGGCCAGGACAGGATTAGCCACAAGAGGGATGAGTCATTTGACACACAAAAAATGCACTTTTATGACTCATGGCTATTGATTGCAGTGAAGATCTGCAATGTTGTATGAGGACACCGCAGCCCATATGAATTCCTAGGGCGTGACAAAGCCCCCTTATCCCGGACTCCCTAGTGTGTCCTCTAGTGTTGGGGGTTATTGTCTATTGAACACTTGTCATCGTTCAACAATACTAACAAGGAAGGTCAACCAAAGCGGTTCATGGCCTATATAACAAGACTAGAGCAACTATCACTCCCAACAGGAGGTGTCTGATAAACTGGGCGATTTTCCCCTAGGGAAAGGTCACAATATTGGTGCCACTCACCTCTCCTGCTGGGACTGAAAATCCTGCTTGAAGAGAGAGGGGCTGCTGAGATTAACAGGAGGGCCTTGATTGGCTGCACAGGCCTCCTGTCATTCTCTGCACTGATTGGCTGAATGGACCTCCTGTTAATCTCGGCAGGAGACTCATGCAGCTAGCTCATCAAAGAACATTCCGACCAATGTGTGGCCAAATATGGATTCGATCAACCAATAATTATGATCGAGCTGTTAATCTCTCTAGTGTGTGGCCAGCTTAAGAGATCTTAATATATATAGTTTAGAACAGAGAAGGGAAAGGAAGGGCATGATAGCAACTTGAAAATATTTCTAGGGATTTTAACAAGGTCCAAAAGACGAAAACTACGTGACGGTGAATCCGGACTTGTATTAGAACATGAGGACATGCACTGAAACTGGAGTGTCGTAGGTCTAGGAAAACATTACTTCACAGAAAGGGTAATAGGTTAAAATAGCCTCCCGGAAGAGTTGAGAGAGGCTAATACAGTAGAGCAAGGGTATCCTTACAAAGAACTAAGGGCTATATATTTTTTTTTGCTGCGGGGATCGATGCTGCTCTAGGCTCGCCTGTGCTCGCGGCGAGCCTGGCAGCTTCCCCTTTAAAATTTACAAAAACTCACCCCTCCGCCGAGGTCCCTCGAAGTCCCGCGATGTTCTCTGCCTGCATGCGCAGGGTTTTCATATCGGGGCTGTAATCTTCTGAAGCGTCTCCCGGACAAGTGAGTTTTATCTTTTTTTTATGTTATTTTAATGATTTAAATCTTCTTCTTTAGTTTTTTTTGTTTAAAAAAAAACATTTTTTTTTTTTTTTGAATGACCGCATCCTCCTTCATACCAGCAGTCTCCCCACACATACCCCGCTTTTCCTCCCCCTAATAACAGCTACTAGGGGTAGTAAAAGGGGGGAATATGGGGAGATTGCTGGGATGAAGTCAATATCCTGAGATGGCGTTATTTTTTCCTTCGGTGCCGAATGAGCATTTCGGCACCGAGGGATAGTAAATTGTAATTAGTGCTGGCACCCGTTAAGATCAACGGGCCAGCGAAGACCTAGGAAGTGTGTATGCATCGCCATGGAAACAGCAGATTTCCATGGCGAATGCAGCTTTGTAAATGGTAAAAAGTTCATTTTCAGGTGATAATGAGCGTTTTAGTGTTAAACAGTGTTCGTGTTATCACCTGAAAATTTAGATAGTGAATATAGCCCTAAGGATCAAATAGGGTTTGAGGCTACCAGAGGTTCGAAATGGGGAGACTAGATAGGCCAGATGGGCAGACTGTCGTTATAGTCTAGAGAACCAGCAACTATGTATTTACTACACATTGGAAATTGTGTGCCTATGGGCACTGCAGGCGGCTATCTTTCTAGAGGACATTGATGTTGAGAAGAGAGAGAAGCATGTGAGCAGGAAATATGATGGATCCAGTACAGAGGGGGGTGGAGAGAGAAAAAACAAATAACAAAAGATGTGGGTACTGGGGATGAGAGAAAAGGAAAATACAGGTCATGAAGGTTAGATTTACTAAGCTGCAGGTTTGGAAATAGCAACCAATCAGATTCTAGCTCTCACTTTCTTTTTACATACTAGTGAAATGTCAGCTTAAATATGATTGGTTGCTATGGGCAACATCTCCACTTTTCCAAACCCGCAGCTTAGTAAATCTGGCCCTAGGACTGCCATATGTCACTTGTGTAATACCGAGGGCTTCAGATACAACCAACCTTCATCTAAAGATAACGCTCCTGGCTCAGAAAACTAAGGCCCACGCATAAAGGTCACACGTGCTAACCACCATTTCTCATGTGTACGTATCTTCCTCCATAATCTGATCAGTGTCACACCATGGTTTGGTCTGAGCTGGGGATCGTGGCAGAATTAGAAATCTCATTTTCGACTCTGATACAGACGACAGCTTAATTGTGGTTGTATCAGTGTCTATACCAATATAGAGTTTTTCTGTATGGGAGCGGGTGCTGAATGTTGTTATTTGGACAAGGTACCTGTTAGGCTGCAGGACAGGGATGATTAGGGTAAGGCTTTGGCGTGGGGTGGCTTAAGGTTAGGCTATGGGACGAGGATAGGGTGCGGGAAGGAGATGGTTAGGGTTAGGGAAGGGTTAACGTTAGGTTGAGGGAAGGGGATGGTTAGGGTTAGGGAAGGGTTAATGTTAGGTTGAGGGAAGGGGATGGTTAGGGGAAGGGTAATGTTGCATATAAATGGCATCATCAAATCATTTTTCAAGATAGTTAGGGTTAGAGAAGAGTTAAGGTTAGGTTGCGGGAAGGAGATGGTTAGGCTGCGTAGAGAGGATGGTAACTGTTAGGCTGCGTAGAGAGGATATTTAGGGTTAGAGAAGGGTTAATGTTAGGTTGAGGGAAGGGGATGGTTAATGTTGCATATAAATGGCATCATCAAATAATTTTTCAATATCAAGATGAAATTCTGCTGAAGCTTGAAGAGTCTGTAAGATATTCTGGGAGATATGGCAAGTATGCATTAGCCCAATCGGGCAGGGATGGAGGTAAAAGTTTTGACAGCAAAATCATTAAAACGGTGCATGCGGCTGCTTGTGTGTCGAGTCCGATGCATGCGTACTTCATCCGCGCTGGTTGTGATGGCACTGCTCAGCTTGTAGCACTGCTCGGATTGTGATTGGTCGTGTGGCCGCGCATGAGTTGATGTGAGTTCCGCCACCTTTTGTCTTACAAAAAAAGCACTGTATATAATCATTAATAATAAATAATAATAACATAGGACTGAATTCAGACTTAAGAAGGAGTTTGTAATTAAGGACCTGATTCACACTTAAGAATCTTCTTAAAATAAGAACTTAAAGTCACTCCTGGACAAAACCATGTTGATTGCAGGGGGGATTAATTTAATTGTATTCTTTGCATGCAGGGATATATCTTTGAATTGCTTACTGCACACAGATACTGACCAGCTAACTGGGAAATTATGTGGGCAGGGGAGGCGTGGCCCATACATAAGAGTTCAAAGTGTGTTTTAGGTCGGTAGAAATGTTCGGCTCTGGAAGGGGAAGACAAATAGTGCTTAATTTGTAGATATACCCAAAGTTCTCTCCCTCCCAATGCAAACTCTTTCTGGATATCGCAAAAGGCAATCGGTCTCCCCCCTTGCACCAGCTGGCCGACCCTGGTAACTCCTGCTCCTTCCCAAGATTGTAAAGAAGATGGGGATGATAGTCCCGGTGGGAAGTCAGGGTTATAGAGGAGCGGGGTTAGGGGTGAGAGTATAGAAGATATTCCTTGTTTCCGACGCAGACGCCTCCAGAAGTCAATAGTTTGGCCTATGGTAGGGTGTGCGACTCGCGGAATAATCCGCAGCCAAGGCACTATATGTAAGGGAGAGGGGAGGAACTCTGCAGAAGTCAATGGGTTGTGGTGAACCAGGCCTTAGGAAGATTCAGCAGGCCTATATGACAGAGAGAGGCTGTGGGCCCACCTGACACTACGCACCAGCCAGGGAGAGGGCACTCACCAGTCTGAGGTCCTGCATCCACAAGGGCACCAGGCAGCAGGCAGGCACGCACAAGGGCAGCGTGCAGGGAGTCCGTGGTGGAGCAGAGGATCCCAGAGGGCCGCGTGCAGCGTTCCAAGATGGCGGCCGGAAGCGGTGGATGTCGACACCGCAGGAGATCCCGTCTCGGCGGTCAGCCCCTCTGATTCTGATGAGTCAACGCCGCACCTGTTGCCCGCGGAGAAAGAGCGTCTCCGGTCAGCGGGATACCCCCCCCGGGTCCACCGCCGAGTCCCACGCGGTGCCAGAGACGGCAGGAACGGGGAGGAGAGGTCCGCCGGCAAGGGAGCTCCGGAACCCCGCCGGAGATGTCAGCAGGAGCCCTGGCCTGGGCTCTAAAGAAGCCAGGGGCACCCGCAAGGAGGTTGGAGCCCGGGACAGCCAAAATCCTCCACGCAGGTAAGGTAAGTAAGGGCTTATACCCTCCGAAGTCAGAGGAGCTCTGCAGCCATGCGTCTGCTTGCTTCCACGGCTCCGTTTATCTGCTTTTATGTCCTTGCCATCTTAAATATGTTGGTAAGACTATCCGTAAATTCAAAAGCAGACTTCTGGAACATCTAGGCTCCATACGCCGTAGCTTGAGAGACAAAGAAAACCTAAAAATTCTGACACCTATAGCCCGACATTTCATGACTAAACATAATTCTGATCCTTCGGGACTGCAAGCATGCATCATAGAAAGAGTATATCCTACCGATATGGATTCTCTTTTGAAACAACGAGAAATATATTGGATTTTTTCTCTTAACAGCATTGATCTATACCGCCTTAATGAAGGCCTTCATTTTACCCCGTTCCTCTCCTAAATTTAATCTAAAATGTAAAAAAAAAATGTGTTATAGTCCATACTTAAAGGGTTAATATCCAGAGCCAGACACATTATTGATAAGTTCAATGAGGTAAAATCTGGGTTGTTTTATTCAAGACTGTATCGGTAATATTCTTACTGTATATATGCTACTTTGTTTGCCATGACAAGTATTTGTAGAATGAGTATATCGCTGGCCAAAATTACTAATTTAACTACTACTATAACAATAGTATTTACTTGATATAAATACTAATATGGGTACCATATGCCA
This sequence comes from Limnodynastes dumerilii, assembly GCA_011038615.1. Taxonomy (NCBI): domain Eukaryota; kingdom Metazoa; phylum Chordata; class Amphibia; order Anura; family Limnodynastidae; genus Limnodynastes; species Limnodynastes dumerilii. Next base: position 112,798 of record WWET01002902.1, on the reverse strand, counting down.
GTGGAGTCCTATTGATTGATTTTTAGAGAATCTGTCATCTTTATGACTGCAGAGCATAATCATTTTTAGATAATCTGTGCAATCAATTATGCCTGGTTACGAATGGTATTTGGTGACATGCTGCAACTACGTTTTCAATGTTGTTCTTCCAGATTCTAGTCCTGATTCTTAAGAAGTTCTTTTATTTCAGCCATTGTGCCTGTTTCCTTTAAGATACTAATGATGACCATGCTCTTTTGCTTGTTAGAGATTTCTTGTCCGATTCAAGTTTACTAAATATTTTGCAACCTATTCACAATGCTCTATGTCGGAACCTATGCCGTGATCACATAACCAGTAAATTGTTCGTTCTTTTAATTTTGCTTAGCTAATATTGTCTACTTCTAATCTCTGCCCAGGTGCTATGGTCTGCCGAATTACACTGAACCACCGTGATTGGTTGTCGGCAGCATATTGTCGCACGCTTTCACCTGGTACACAGACTCCATGAATAAGCTTCGCCAAAACATGTGTTGGACGGTCTCTTGCTTCCTCTGAGTGCACCGGAGGATGCCGTTTTAACCTCCTTTCATCTCCAAGCCTTACCTGCGTCACCCTGATCCGATCTCCAGATACAGGGAGGGACCGCTACATGCCTAGGAATAGGTGAAGTGTCGGCCCCACTAATGGGGGGCTTTTAGGGACAGTTTCATGTTCTATTAGCTAGCGGGTCCTTAATGTTTGATACCTAATTTTCTTTTGATATTCATACAGCACATGTATTTTTGTATGTCTCTTGGGCTTGGAGATTTCTTGAATGGAGACTCTATATTTCGCCTCTGTGTCTATGCCAAATTTTAAATGTTGAAGTAAAGACTATCTTTTAGACCCAATTTGTTTCTTTTTTATTAGAGGTTGACAGCTTTGTCTTAAAGGTGTAGTGCACTCATCAAATAGCTCGCTTTGTCAGACTGTTCTATACATGTATTTTTGAACTTTTAGAGTTAAACCACCCCATAATCCTTTTACTTTATATAACTGTTTTGGCTGGTGTGGTTAATATTTTCAATGTTCCTTACAAGGACCGATCTGGATCCAGTATTCACGTATTATACACTTTTTTATACCCGAAGGACAGTCCCAAAATGTAAAACATACTGCATTATTTTACACTTTGGGGCCAGATATATCTGCCTTTTTAAGACCAGAGTTGTTCTTTGTTAATATTCTGGGATGCTTAACAAATGTTTTGAAGGTAAAGGTACAGAAAAAAAATGTTCAGCCTCTCCACTCTGAAGCTTTAAAGACACTAGGGTCAATTAAAGCAAGTGCTGACAAAACCTGAACATATCACAGTCATGTAACCTTGTTACCTCCAATTATAAGTTTTAATGGTCCAGTTTACTGCCTGTTTTCCTTGGTGGTGTCATAAGTTTGGAATAAGGAAAGCAGAATAAGATGAATAAACATTTTTAAATTGTTCAGCTTGTGGAATTCCTCACAGATTGTTGTAAAGTACCGCCCCCTGGTTCCAGAGCAAGTGGTCCTTTTTATGGTGTACAGGCATTTTGTGTTCATTTTAAGTTTGCTATAGCTGTGTAGTGTGTTCTCTAAAACAGCATATGCGCAATCTACGTAACAAAATGATATGTATATTACGTTAAATCGTTACTACGCATGCGTAGTAGCTATTATTGGTAAATTCCGGACGTATGTGCAATACGTCTGGCATTGTGAATCCGGCCCATTAAGCATAAAATTATAAAACCAACACCTATAGTTTCCCTCCCCGTCTACCAGAACATCCTACTTTACTTTTCCAACATAACTCACATACTGGATAGCTTTATGTTTAATCTCTAAATTAGCGTTAAGAAACTTCACCTCTCCATTCTATATTTGCTTTCACAATTTACATTTGCCTCCCCTTGCAGTTCAACATGGTATTGCTCGTCTATACTTGAACCTAAAACAAAAAAGGTGTTAGTGCAGTTCTAAATCATCCCCAATGTGTTCAGCAGATTTTTTTTTAAATACAACATTCTCCTTGCAATGTTGACATTCCCCTGCATTTGGGCTTTTCACAGTGACAGTGTTTTAACACATGCTAAGTAAGCTAGGACCCAAAGGCTGAGCAAAACTGTATGTCATATTCCATCAAACCTATTTGTATTGACCGTTATGCTATTCATCACCTTACAGTGTACCATGGTAAGTGTGCATAAGCACCTGTCGCTGCAGTAGTCTCTGCTGTAGTTCTGAGCATTTTGTTTTATTTAGTTGTCTAAGGCCTGGTGATAGATAGATAGATAGATAGATAGATAGATGTAAGTAGTGCTTACAAGAGCGCGAACTGTTTTTCAATAGTGGTTTGGACATGAAGTTTCTTAACCCAGAAAGGTTTGATTATGATAATAATCCAAGAAACTGTTTTGTTTTTTAACTAAATTTTGTATGAATTGTTTATCATGATGCTCTATTGTTAGGTGTCACCACTGCTAATCTAGTATAGAAATAAAATATATTAATAAGTTGTTAATGTTCCCTGTGATGATGGAAAATACAAAAGTAAAGGGTTCAGAAACGAAGGGGAAAACAAAACCCCACAAGGCAGCATCCTCCATGTAACAAAGGAAAGCAGCCTTTCTTCTGATCACCACTATCCAAACACAACACACACCCAGGAACTATCTTGTCAACGTCGCTGTGTGGGCGTTGTCGGAGGCTGGTCTCCCGGCAGCCAATCACAAGCAGCGCCCCGCCTCTTCTCCCTCCTCTGGGAGTAATGCCCGCAATTATTGGCAGGAGCAGATGTGACGTCAGTGAGGCCTCGGCCGCGACAATAAGGCAGCGACAAGTCGGCTCCGTAGACGGGGATGAGCCGGTCCCGGGACACGGAAAGTGGAGGATGATGATGATGACCAAGGCGTTCCCGGGTCGCCTGTCGCACGCCAGCGTCATGGTGAAGCAGGAGCCGGACGATGACTCGGACACGGATGAGCCGAACTTACAGCTGAAAAAGTCAGACAGCGCCGATGCGCAGATCATCCACAGCGGCCACTTCATGGTGTCTTCCCCGCACAGCGAGCACCCGCCCAAGAAAGGCTACGACTTCGACACGGTGAACGAGCAGGCATGCCAGACATACAGCTTCGGCAAGACCAGCACCTGCCACCTGTCCATAGACGCGTCCCTCACCAAGCTGCTGGAATGCATGACTCTGGCATACAGGTACTGGCATATGGGTGCCCTGTCTGATGGGTGCAATGCGATCTTCCTGGCAGTGCTCTGCCTGACACACACATTTATAACCTACAGCTGTTCTCAGACACTGCTGTGCCTGCATGTGCTGCCAGCATGCACCCCACACAAAAGATTGTAATTACATTCGCCTATTCTACTTAGTGTTCATGTTATGCTTATCTTCCAAAGCACACAGTGTAGTTATTTTCATGACCTAGACATTGAGTGTAATACATAATATCACATGATGATGCTTCCATGCATATTTCTTTTATTTACAATGCCTTAAGGTATGTTGTAATAAGCATTTCCTGAATCTGTTGGGCACCTAACTTTCACCACTGCAATGGTGGCACAGATGATTTTACTCCAGTGTTTGCCAACCTCTGTTTTCAAGTACCACTAAAACTGACCATACACTGGGACCAATAATCATAACGATTTCCAACCAGGGAAAGGTCCTTTTATTGGTGCCACACACCCCTCCTACTGGGACCCATAATCCTAGCAGAAGAGGGAGGCCATTTTTTTTGGTGCTGAAAAAGAAAAGTAAAATTGACTAATTTTAATGATGTGGGACACAGCAGAGTCTATGGTCAGAATGTATTTGTGACCACTTTTGATGTGGATGTTCCAAAATGATCTGCTTGAATTGTGTCAAAAATCTTATTTATACTGTGTATTAGATTATACTATTTGTGTATGAAAGTTTCAGATATGTGACACATTTGGTTACGTAATGAAATCTCTATTCAGCTAGTTTTCTTACTTCCCTGTGTACTATGCCAAGAATTGGATCATAATATCAGTTCTTTGGGTTGTTTGAGAATGGAAAAACAAAACCCCAATGTGTTGCAATTTCCTCTTCCCTTCAGCTGAATAGGAATGGAGTAACCATGGCCTTAGTGGAAATTTTATTCATTGTTACTTTTCCAATAGTAAAATAAATCTGCATGGATACGGAAGGACGTAAGTACATTAGAGCCTGCACAAAGAGAAAAAGGGCAATTCAATGGTGCATGCAGTGCTTCACAGAAATAAAAAGCTGAAAGGAATGAAATGCGTAGCTTAGATCAGAGAAAGGAGAGTATGGATTTGATAGCAGCTTTCAAATATATATTGAGGAGTTTATCCAGGTACAGAAGGGTGGCATTTTACAAAGGAAAAGTATTTGCACAGGAAGGTATGGATTTGACCTGGAGGGTGGTGGGTCTAGAGAAATGTGAAGAAAAATTTGCTTCCTTTATGCACCTTAAGCTACTGATTGCAATGTGATATTTGACATTGTACTTTACAGAGTTATTGATGGACACAGTCTATATAAAATAGTAAAAAAGCACACAATATGCTATGGGGTATTATTTATAGTATGGTACCATAATAAGTAATGCTATACAGATACTGTTTGTCATTTATATCAACCCCTGTTTTGAAACTTAATATAAATTCACCAAAAACCAACACATTTTAGTCTGCAGCTTTTTAACGTAACAGAATCTGGGGTGTCAAGAGGAAACACACACAAACTTGAGAGGGTATAAAACTTCACAGAGAAAGGGCCATGGTATGAAATCAAGGCACCAATTCTGTAACACAAATTTTATCATGGTAACTACCAATTGTCATTATAATACAATATGTAGTTTCTCCAATGCACGTAATCATAAAATTCTGTTCTCATAATGTGCACTGATCCCAGAAGGGGGTGGCCCGATACACAGGATGATTTCCCGCTAGGGAAAGTTCCCATTAAAGGCACCATACACCTCTCCTGTGAGACCAATAATCCTAGCAGAAGAGGGGGGGAGCAGGGTAGAGTCATGCTAAAATATATATTTATACTGGCGACTGCTGCAGATCTGCTGCACTAACACCTTTTAAAGTATACTTCAAAGGTGTCAGTGCAGCAGCTAGTGCAGGGAGTAGTAGAGACAGGGATCAGCCGAAGCCACACTGTATACTTCAAAGGTGTCAGTGCAGCAATATATATAGATCTGTAGCAGTGGGCAGTGTGTGTGTGTGTGTGTGTGTGCACATATATACACACACATATATATACACAGTGTATGGTCAGCTTGATAATGCGGCTTTTTTTTTTTTTTTTAACACTGCAATTTTTCCAGCAAAAACCTGGGTTGAAAATCCCAGGTATATGAAGGGTGGTGATGTGAGAGCTGTATGGGCCATCCCAAGATGACCACCCATCAACACCCACAGTGGTAGTGGTGGAACAGACTGTGCATGCGTTTTGCAACCACCACTCCCCCATATCAGATCTATTTGACACATTTTGTGCAATAGACATGTTTATAGTACAGGGCTGTTACACTATTTTTGGACTAATAACTTTAATGAATACTTTATTAGTTTATGATCACTAAATAGTAGAGGGCTTATTTTAAAATACTGCATGCATTATTTATTGCAGTTACGAGTCATTGACTTAAATAAATATAGTATAAGTGGAATAAGAAAGTTAAAGCATGTCTTATGAAACCTTTAATTCTTTAATCTTTCGTTTGCTCTGCCCAATCTCTGCTGTCTCTAACTCCCTGTTTACACAGCATGGTTTTAATATCTATTTTTTATTTTATTTTTGGGTTTAACACAAACAAGCAGCGTGTGCCAGGCATGCCTTTAGGGATTAGTGATCTGTCACTCTTGATCTCCTATTAAATAGGTTTTTCCCATATCTGTGTCTGTATAAATCCTTCCCCCCATCGCCCATTGCCCTCTGTGTTCAGGTCATGCCCTTTTCAGATAGCAAGCTGTGCAGAAATGCAGAGTTTTGTTTTTATACGCTGATTAAACATTCTGGGTACCTGGATATACCCCATGTAAACAGTGGTCAAAGGAAGGAGATTTTATTTTTTTATTTTTTTACTATGATTGCCTACAACTGAAGTATGCATTATTCCTATAAAAAAAATTCCTAGTGTGTGTGTATATATAGTTTTTTATTTGTTGACTTAGATGTTAATGCGTGATTTGTGCTCTATTGTTAAAAAGTATTAAAGGCTCAGGTTTTATTCACTCGGTTGTGTATGCAGTGCCAACAGGATTTGTTATTTTTCAAGAAAGTGGATGATGGATCACAAAGGCAGCCTTCATAGCTCTTTGATGTATTAATCCTTGATGTGTTTTTATTAAACTGTGTAAATGAAAGTATCCATTTTACCTAGTGATAAACAGTGCCAGTGCTGAATATTGGTTAGAGTTGGGAATGCAGTATTTAAACAAATGGCAATTTAATACAACAGTGGTGGTACTGTTACTGAGAAATGTTACTCATCTAGTCAAATCACATGTCCTGTCTTATGCTTCACTGAGACTCTTCTTTGGTACTCTGTTTGTGCCCAGACCTTTATTAGGTTATTCTTGAGACTAAAATTTGTAAACACAGACTGGTCCATAAACAAAAAAAACTTTTTGATGCCTTACTGCATGCTCCTTTGTGTTGTGTTTTTATATGTAATCTGCACATGACAGGTGTTATCACAAATAGAATAAACCAGATACTTTTATTGTACCAGTGGATTTGGTAACCTCACCACTGTTTTTATCAAATCAGTGTTCCCTGTGTAACACTAGCTGTATCTCTGTGCTTGTGTCTGGTAACTTACTGGGCCAGATTTACTAAGCTGCAGGTTTGGAAAAGTGGAGATGTTGCCCATAGCAACCAATCAGATTCTAGCTGATATTCTCTAGTAGGTAATGGGAAAGTGAGAGCTAGAATCTGATTGGCTGCTATAGGCAACATCTCCATTTTTCCAAATTCGCTGCCTAGTAAATCTGTTATTCCAACCTTGTCTATAGATCAACTAGATCCCCTGTAGCTGCCTACCTGTCCCTCTAGTTGTTGCAGCATAGCGTGGTGCATATTATCATATTATGTTATACTAGTATATTGCTACTCTCTGGTTTCAGCAAATAGACTGGAATGTCCTACACTTTATGCTCTGTTAACAGGTGCTTTGTGTGTCTGTCACATGGTTTAGTCAGCATTTTTCAGCTTTAACAGGGACTATTCATGTCTGCTGAGTATAATGGCTTGTGACCTCTTGACTGGAACACAAATATAGATCCTATAATTGCTATTATTCTATAGTACTTGGTTTGTCATCTTATTATGTAGACATGGCTTTTAATGATATAATTTCCTAGAGTTTTGCTTAATTGTTTGTTTTTATATTAGGTTATTCTTTTGTATATAAAGGATTATTTATCATTTGTATTTTTACCACACCCTAGAGATTCATTTTAAATTTGAAAAACAAAATCAGGAAGAGACCCAATCTTTACCTATTACTACCAGTGAATATAATATCCTATCCCATGCCTGAATAATAGCCTAACCTTTGCCTGAAGCCAGATATTCTTAATCTGTCTGGTTTTCTTTGCTCTGCTGAATTAAAAGCCCCTGATGTGTAAATAATCTCCGTCACATCTTCATGGTTATTATTTAGAGGACACTCAAGTAAGTGTCCTTCAGATAAGCCTTGCAATAAAGACCAGTATAATTAGGCTGTTGTAAAAACAATAATATGCCCTATGACAGATCATTGCCTAACTCTTATTACATTATCACCCTCGTATGTTTAAGCTAAATTCCTCCTTAGAATCCGGTTTGTGTGGCATTCTCCATGTTAAGTTTGCTTTCACAAGTTAGATCTCTAACTGCTCCATGCCAGCCTCCTGCACAGAATGGGTTAACCGCCCTGATGCCCTTCCCTGTGTATGTTAGTGACTTTCTAAGATTATTCATTAACATTTTTATTTGCTAAAATAAAAGTATGAGGTGAAATTGACATCTGGTTAAAAACAAAAAAAAGATGGGTCTGTAACCACAAATGGCCAAGTCAGGTAAATCCACCAATTGAAAATTATAAAGCGGTTTCTTCTTGTCCAGCAGAGATTGGATGGTGATGGGTACATATAATGCAGCTATTCTGGGAATTGGCTCCAGTTTATAATTTTTTTTGGAGGCCTTGCAGGAGATTTTGCTGATTTTTTATTGTGTGAATGGCATGTAACAAGTACATTAGTGTGTGTCCTGAGGAATGTCATATGCCCATAGCTGTGACCATTAATTATTATCCAACTTTTGGCCTAGTAGCTGTTTATCTCTTGATTGTAAGATGTCCAGGTTTCCATGTAACAAAGAAGGCATTTGGTAGGTTTAATATATCTTGGTTCATTTGTTTATGATATAGATTAAAGTTGTGTGATAACACTGCATTGTTCAGGTTTCTCTACTGAAAGTCATTGAAGGCCAAGGTCATAACAGGAGAATGATAAAGACCTATCTCACACTGGAGTTTGTTGAGCGTCCTCCAAATAATTCTGTGTTATCCGCACAGTACACGACCCACACCCCTGTCTTCTGTCCCATCAGTGCTCACGAGCATGCATCTCTTTCCTGTACTTTTATTACTGCCACCCTATGTGCCAATTCTCCTGAACCTGTAGATTTTCCATGCTAACCTATTGCATGTACTTGCACCTTTTTCTCTCTGGTAAGGGCTCTATTCCAATTGAGGAATGCCAACAAAGAGCTATAAATGGGTGCTGGGCAGAGAGGAGGATGTTAAGGTTTTCCTTTGGTCTGGTGACCTTCTATTATAAAACAACACCAGTTGGTGTGGTCTGGCACTGAGCGAGAGAGGACACGTTTCACATCGGCTAACAATTTTAGGGGGTGATTTCAATATGGTCTTATCTCTGGATCTTGACAGATTCAGCTCAAAACTCTCCTCACAACTGGGTGCATCTAAAACACTGCTGAGAAATATATACGGGGTGGGGTTGGGGTTATTTGATACTTGGAGAGCCACAGTTGTGTCGGCCATAGAATATACTACCATCCCACATAACTCGTATTCATGAATCAATATAATTATGGGCTGCCCTGCAGTCCTTCAACTGCTGGTGTCCTCGATCCAGTCAATAGTCAAGTCCGCCTTTAACCTTCTGGAACATCCCAGGGGGTGACCTTTGTGGCGGCTTAAAGAAACTCTACCCCAATTTCAAGAATCTATTACTTTGCAGTTGCAAGAATATTTTGCACAAAATTTAACATAGGATACCCCTATTCCTATTGTATGGGAGGCACACAAAGCAGTTATCAGGGGAGCCATTATTAGATACACCGCTCACTGTAAAAAAAACCCTGGCAAACGGAAAAAATCAATTCTTTAAATTTAGAAATAAATTCCATGGAGCAAATTCATAAACGTACATTATCTCCCTCTACATTTCAGAAAATTGTAGCAATTCAAGGAGAGCTTCAGATCTTGCTAGTTGAAAAAAATGAAAAATACTTTTGTTGGCTTAATCAATGTTTTTTTGAGAAGAGTAATAAATCTGATACTCTCCTGGCTAGACAGCTTTGGACTAAGAGAGCCTCCCAAACTATCCAAGCGCTTAGAGATACTTAGGGTAGTCTTTGCTATGATCCGTCAGCCATAAACTCCTCCTTTCATGCCTATTATAAATCTTTATATAACTTACAGTAACGCTAGCGACTTCCATTCCCATACCTCTGATATTCGCCATCCCCGGATTGCTACAGCTAACCTCTTAAGTCGTGAAATTTCCCTAGAGGAAGCTACGTGTGCTCTTAAAACGCAAAGCTCCCGACCCCAATGGTTTTCCAATGTCCTCTTAAAAACATTCTCCGATAAACTACTCCCACACTTTGTAACAGTCAGGTTATGCAGGATGTCCCTTTCCATCCCAACACGTGCCGTTCGGTCATAGTTGTAATACCTAAACCCCATAACGATCTCGTTGCTAAATTCGGATTTGAAACTATTTTATAAAACTCTCACGACCAGACTTAATTCGGTACTAAGAGGGAAAATAGATCCAGACCAAGTGGGCTTTGTTCCAGCTAGGCAAGCTCTTGATAATACCAGAAGGTCTGTCACGTTGGTCTTTCACATTAATCGTTATAATATCCCTTATGTCGTACTGGCGTTAGACGCCCAAAAAAAGCCTTTGACAGATTGGTGTGGCCCTTTGTTTGAAACTCTGCAGGCAATTCAAGCTTTGTATTCTACCCCATATTCTGCTGTTTCCACTTATGGCCTATGCTTCTCCCATTCCAGTGTCTGCAATGGCACCTGCCAGGGATGTCCCCTTTCTCCACTTCTATACGCTCTATCTATCGAACCCCTCGCAGCTCCAATTAGAAATAATACCAATATTCAAGGTATCCAAATTAAAGACTCCCAATTTTAAATGTCACTTTTTGCAGACAATGTTTTGTTTTCCCTCAGCTCCCGCTTACCTCTTTGCCAAATCTAATGAAATAACTAGCCGAATATGGTTAACTTTCCTGCTATAAAGTAAATGATGCCCTAAGTCAGAGGCTCTTCCCTTACATCTCTCCAACTCTATCTTTGCTCCAATAGAACTTTTAATTTCTTTGTTGTCCCTTAAAGATTCGCTATCTGGGCATCTATCTTACCAAGCACTACTCCCAATTGTTTCAAGCCAATTACTCACCCATTCTTCAGGCTATTAAACAGGACCTCTCAACCTGGCAACCCCTATTTGTTTCATTGTTTGGACGTATTAACGTTATTAAAATGAACACACTCCCCAAGTTGTTATACCTATTTCAAACACTCCCAGTTAAAGTACCACAAGCTTTCTTGGCAACACTACAAACTCTTTACGATCAGTTTATCAGGCAAAACAAAAAATCTAGACTTAATCGCACTGGCCAAGTCCATGGCGAATGGAGGGGCCGGATTGCCAATATTCACAGATTACTACTATGCCACTCCATTGAGCCATGTTATCTCCTGGCACCATCCCTCTGGCCAACAACAAAAGGGTAGACAGAAAATGTTTTGACATAAGAACAACCAGCTCGCTACCTTCCCTGGCTCCCCAAACACTTGTGTCCTCTTTCAGTATATAGAATTCCAACTGTGAAATTTTCTCTGGATATTTGGGACCTTCTTAAGCGAGTGCTTAATTTAGCCCCCTCACCCTTAACTCCTCTTTAGCACCACCCTGAGTTCCTCTTGGGATGCATTATAGTTTATGCTGGGACTTGGAAGATGGCTGGTCTAACACGCTTTACACACATAAACTTGGATTTCATCCTACTCTTTCATTTGCATTCTCACAAAATAAGACACCCATGGTCTGTAAATCCACCACATTTGAGCATAGTGGTTTGTATAATCCCAAACATAGAGGGACTATATCCATGCTCTATTCCAATATTGTCTCCCCTATCGCGCCTCCTTTGGAGCTATTCAAACTAGCCTGGGAACGCAACCTGGAGATTGTTGTTGGCGAGGAGGGATGGTCAACAATCAATTAAGTCTGTATTCCCACTGCCCTCTGACTTGTGGGACTGCTAACTAATAAAGCAATTTAGGTCTGAAATTCATCAATTAGCCTCCAATGTTCTGGAATCAAATTTAGAGGTGGAACTCCTGGTGTTTCTCTAAGCCTCCCACTTATCTAGCTAAACCTTTAAGAAAACTTTTAATTCATATCTGTTCTGCAGCTAAGCTCCAAATAGCAAGTGATTGGAAGAAACAGACTGCCCCATCTGTGGCAGCTATTATCAACAGGCTCTGGTACATCTCCTCCATGAGATATTTGACTTCTACATAATGCTGTTCCTTCCTTTCACAAAGTTTGGAATCCATGGTATTCACACTTCCCAACCGTTCTCTCCTGGGCTCCACTTAACATTTTCCCTTTATACCCTTTGTCCCTCTCTGTTTCCAAAACTGGGTTTCCCCCTGGCGTGTGAGGTTACATATTCCTTTCGTCTAATCTTTATCGTCTAAGCTTTATTGGTTTATAATGTTGTCATTCATCACTCTTGTATTTCTTTGGTGACTTACTACTGTAAACTATTGTCAAAATAAAGAGAATAAAAGAAAATTATAAAAACACCCATGACTGTACATTTGCAGCATCATAAAACACAGAAATCATTCTTGTAACCATAAAGAAGGCACATCCTAGTCACCACTATACAATACACCGTAGTCACCGCCATGCAATTCACATTGCACACTATGGATTCCTACAGAACAATAGTGTTCTTATAAGCACTGTAAATAACAGTAAAATAAAAAAATAAACCTTCCCGGGGGTGTCGTAAAATATAAAACACATTCTTTTTACAACCGTACAACAGAAGTGTAGCCTTGTGAGCCGCTACTCTTTTATCCAGTGACACCTCTATCTATCTATCTATCTATCTATCTATCTATCTATCTATCTATCTATCTATCTATATACACACACACACACATACACATACACACACACACACTAATGAAATATGCTCAGAACAAGTGCCTTACATAATACACCACAAATAATACTTGGCCTTATTTTTAATCCACTGCTACTGGCTTCTCTTGAATGATCATTCTGATGTCTATCAGAAGTGCAGAGTGCCAGTGTCTTGATGTGCAGCAAAGATGCAGGTGATAGAGGAGATTGGCACATATCCTGATGCGGTCATGTCTATGATGTATGTGGTTGTGCAGGGATTGAAGTCTTGGCAGTAATTTGGAGTGATGAGTGATTACTAATTGTTATATAGCATTCACACTGTTAACCCACTTGAGCAGTCATCAGTAAAGTTTTCATGAGACATTTAGCAGAGCTATAGCCAGCAATGAGTCTGTGTCTGATTGCGAAACATTTTCTAGCCATCCATGTCTACTTCTAGCAATGTGGGTTTTGTTTTGTTTGTTTTATTTTTTTTCCTTAATGTATTTAAAATGTTTGTTTGATTTATAACAAAAATTTTTAACTGTGTTTTTAAGCCCCAGTGTTAATCATGCCCTGTAGGAGGTGGCCGAATTTCCACTACGTTCCGATATCTATGCCGGTGGGAGTCCCCGCACTAATGGCTGTAATTAGGAAGTAGAGACAGCTGAAAGTTGCTTTTCCTCTGTCTCTATTTCGAATGACAGCCATTTTAGATTTTCTTTTATTTTTTATGAATGGGTGAGTATATGATCGCCACACTCACCTATTCCTTTTCACAAGCTCCACCAGACCACCGTAGAGGTGAGTAACCCTCTCCGGGAGTTTTAGAATTGAGGGGAGGGTTAGGGTTAGGGCCATAGAACAGGGAGCTAGGGTCAGGCTGCGGGGAATGGAGACTTAGGGTTAGGCTGCGGGGAAGTGGGGGTTAAGGTTAGGCTGCAGGGAAGGGGGTCTTGAGGTTAGGCAAATGGAAGGGGAGGGTTTGGGTAAGGATTAGGGAGAGGGTTGGGGTTAAATATTTACTTACCTTTTGGAGCACCGTGTTCCAGGGATAGATTGTTAGGCCTCTTCAAGGCAAAAACAACCGTTTTCCTGGCCAGTTTAGAACTATCTGGGAGGGAATGGCCCTATCGAAATGGGGACCCACATTTATCTGTGCTACTCGCCTCTTCTTATGATAATCCATACTGAACAGGGAAGGGCTTCTGAGATTGACAGTAATCCCTTGCAGCTAATTGGCTGCATAGGCTTCTTTGTCAATTTTAGCAGGAGGCAAATGCAGCTAGCTGATTGGCTGACTGTAGAAAATCCGATTTGTTTTTATGGCACCTCCACTTCCTGGTCAGAGTTCTCACATCTAATTTTATTACTGCTGTACTTGCCAATAATAATGGAATCAGACAGACTAAAGACAAATTTCAGCCAGGCTGAGGTACAGGTATGATGATTGAAAGTGAGCACACACTGCACAATATTGGAAGCTTAAACCTGATCTAGTTCAAGGATCCCTAAAAATAAAATAATCGTATTAGAACATAAGAATATTATGCTTTTTGAAAATTCATCGTGATTGCTCACTAGAGTGATAACATAGAAAGTGACGGCAGATAAGACCCGCATGGTCCATCCATTCTGCCCAGTTGTTTATTTAAAACAATACTGACCCTATATACCCTCAATTTAGCTTGAGATATAGGATATCCTTATATTTATCCCAAGCATGTTTAACCTGTTCTACTGTGTTAGCCTCAACCACCTCAGATGGGAGAATATTCCACTTATCTATCACCCTTTCAGTGAAGTAATTTTTGACCACATTTCCTCTGAATCTACCACCCTCCAGTTTATATTCATGGCCTCATGTTCTATTACACCTTTTCCTCTGAAAAATGCCCCCTCCTCTAGCTGGTCACAACCCTTGATATGTGTGAAAGCTGCTATCATGTCCCCCCTCTCCCTTCTCTGCTTCAAGCTATATGTGTTTAGTTCCTCTAGCCTTTCTTGATATGTATTGTGACACAGGCCATGGACCATATTAGTTGCTCTTCTTTGCACGGTATTTAATGTATTTGTCTTTCGGCTCTGGTTCATGCTTAATAACATACCTATATATACGCAGACCGCGTGTGTGCCTTGGTGATTTTTATGTGAATTGTGCATGTGCAATCCTGATGTTATGCATGGAAATCCGTGTGCGAGTACAACTCTGTACCTAATGAGATGTGTAAGAAGGGGAGTGTTAAGAAAAGTGTGTGGGATGAAGCATTTTACCAGGGCAGAATGTGGGTTAGTAAACTCTGCACATACTTTAGCAAAATGCGCACATAGTTACACATGGGAAATCAAGGTAGCCCTATAGAGGCGGAAGTCAGCAAATCGTAAGAACGTGGGGAGTGTCATGGGAGTTGACTTGCAATTTAGGTGCGTAGCTTTGAGAATCCTCGTGTAGTTATTTCCTTATCTGAATCAGGCCCATAACCTCCAGAACTGAACGCAGTATTCTAGGTGAGGGCGTACCAATGATCTATAAAGGGGCATCACTACTTCTCTTTCTGCTACTAATTCCTCTCCCTATGCATCCAAGCATCTGACTTGCCTTTCTCATTGCTTTGTTACATTGCTTGGCTACCTTTAAGTCACTGGAAATAATGACTCCTAGATCCCTTTCCTCCTCGGTAGATTCTAATGTAATGTCATTAATGATATATTGAGCTTTTAGGTTTTTGTGCCCCAAGTGCATGATTTTGCATTTTTTGGCATTAAACTGCAGTTGCCGCTCTACCTAGATCATCCCTCATTTTCTGTGCCCCTCCTGGCGTGTCTACCCTGTTACATATCTTTGTGTCATCTGCAAAAAGGCATATTTTCCCCTCAATACCACAGGCAATATCACCTATAAAGATATTAAATAGCACTGGTCCAAGTACAGAATTCCGGGGGAATTCCACTGGTTACCTTACCATCCAGATGCAGAACTAGCGAGTTGTGCGCCCAGGTGCAAGAAATATGCTTTGGTTCTGATGATATCCCAGGTAACTCGGTGGGGAGCGTGATGATGGCTGTGGCCCTTGTATTAGCATGGGTCCCTGAGTCATTGCACCTGTTACACCAATCCCCAGAAGGGACTCCATTTACCCTCTGTTGTCTATCCTATAACCAAGATCCTGACCAACTCTCTAAATCCAGTCCCAAAGTTTGCAGCTTATACAGTCTGCGATGTGGTACAGTGCCAAAAGCCTTGCTAACATCTAGATAAGCTATGTCTATAGCTCCCTCTTATACAATACTTTACTGACACAGTCACAAAAAATTCAATAAGATTCTGTAAGTTACTGGTTTTAAGATAGTGTACAATTTGATAATTTGCTTGAACACTCAGTAATTGTATGATCAGGCCGATTATCATTGTAGCGTTTGACAGGGTTGATGCCATATGTAAGCTGCACTCTGTATGGATGACCAGGTGTGGTGTCTGTATATTCAGTCTATCGTACACTGGAGACTGCACACCCAACTGTGTGTCCCTGTTTAGAGATCCAGATGGGACTAGGGCAATCCAAAGGGCCAGTTTTCTATGCCACCCAATATCTTGGTTCCACAAGGTGTTTTATTCACACCTGACCAGGACTCTGAATTTGACTGTAGTTGTGATGCTGTATTGCAGTAGTGGGGAAAATTAAACAAAAATTGCTCTTTTTAGGTTAAAGGGTCTGTTACTAAACTGCTAACAAAAATTTTCTAGGCTAACCATTTTGTCTAAAATCTATCTAAAAGATTTAGGATGCAGAGTATCCAGAAAAGGTCCTTTCCAGTTCAAGGACTGCAACATTCCACAGCATTACATGTAGTCTTTCAGATCTGGGGGAAACTACCCTAGTGATTGATTATAAGCAAATGCATATTCAGCATGTCAGCAACTGGGACTGTAAGCTTGCCTGGGGAGAGTAACAGATGTAGTCATGGTAAGCTATTTCATCTAAAAAAAAAACCCCTCTAATTGAAATACACATAATGGGCCTGGTTCACAGTTCCGAACGAGGTAAGTAGGTGTGCGTACGCATGTATCAGCACCTAAGTGTCTGGTCCCTCCCTGGGTTTTGCCCATTCTTAAAGGCACTTAATGCCATAATGCTACCTTAAATGTGCAGTTTCCCTGATCAAGCCCACTCTTTTTTTTAAAAATGACCCGAGGCTGCACTGGCACACCCCTTCCTTCTTAAATAAATGCGTGCTGTCTTTAAATACCGCACAGTTAAACGCTTCCTAAGTCTACTATGACTACGCATGCGCAGTACTTTGTTTCTTAAAAATCCGTACTCAAGAAGCGGCAGCTTCTTAGCAGTTTTCGGCTATATACATATTGGACCAGATTCACACCTATCACACTTTTATCAGTTTGGTATAATAAGAATTCTGACAACCTGTTCCATCTTGAATGCGCTCTAACGCTAAGAAACGCAATCCCTTGTATTTAATAATACGGAGCCATTATGAATATCATGAGCAGAGAGAAATAAGGGAAATACATTTAATGACTATTCTATTATTGTTACTCTTCAATGAGATGCGTCTAAATACTTCAGCTGTATTTTAGTATGATCATGAAGTTCTTAGATTTGTCATGTACATATGGCGTTTTATCTCATTACAGGGCAACAACAGACTTGAGTCTCTGTAACCTAGCATTGCTGGGACACATGTATAACAGTCTTGTTGTGACCTTCAGTCTGTACTAGGGTAAAGTTCTTACAGCTGTGAGAACCATGATCTGCATAGTACACGTTGATATTGGCAATGACATTTGTAGTTCAGAATGTGGGTTTGTACTCCCCAGCTCTGTTTAGCAGCAATCTGCCTTCCATTATACTGCTTAAATCCCAACACACAATCTTTATGTACAGTGTGTGTGTGTGTATATATATATGTA